>JACJUY010005391.1:39579-54383 GCA_014220935.1 Platorchestia sp. MABIK | reverse complement strand
AACCAAGATTGCAATCTGCCATGAGAGCAACGAAAACCAACCAAGATTGCAATCTGCCATGGGAGCATCGAAAAGCAACCAAGATTGCAATCTGCCATGAGAGCAGCGAAAACCAACCAAGATTGCAATCTGCCATGAGAGCAACGAAAAGCAATCAAAATTGCAGCAGCTCTGGTGACCGTCGGTGCCGGCACACAAGCGGCGATTGTGTTGTAGTTATGGCTCCACTGCCGCACCACAAGTAGGTCATGCGATGCATTTACTTCAACATACACGCACCGATGGCAACAAGGAACGTGTAATAGATGCTTGAGAGAGGTGCAACTCGATCTTCTTCGATGTCAGCTCTAGTGCTGTGAGAAATCTCGAACTGTATTAAATTTAAACCAATTTATTTACCACGAGCGATGCAGATGTGGATTGTTTTTTTAAGTCTAGTACAATGGTCAAATTTGAGCATAGCTACTTGTGGGTCCGATTCAGTTTGTTATTGTAATTATTGTTGTTGTTAATGTAATTGTAATATTTTTTGTATTGTAAGCTGTTCAGTGTTTCTTGCTATCTATGTTTTGGAACTCATGTTAAAGAAGTATATATGTAGGTGTTATAAGCTTGAATACCTGCCATTTCGTTTGTGATCATTTGTTCGGTAATTTCTTTATCTTAAAATTTTTTTGCTGGAATTTCTTGGGTAAGAGTTAATTGATTGTGATGAATAAAATTACACGCACAAAGTCGTGATCAGCGATTCATTTGGGAAATTTAGTAAATGGTAATTATCGAACGATCGATCTTTCAAAAAGTTTGACTCACTCGTCATTCGAAACGACCACATCGTACAATAAGGTTGAAAACGATTTAATTTAAAATGGCTAAAAGAGGGCACTATGCAAAAAGGCTAAAACATCACACCGTTCATAAACGGTTAAAAGGGGAAGATTTAGTAGCGAAAAAAGATGGAACAACTCAAAATTCCTTGTTCTCCCGGCAAAGAAAATGAATTCTTGGAATTCTGGTCGAAGTCGATAGTTATTAAATAATATGCACAAAATACATCTCACTACACTGGAAGGTTTTCAGACAAAGTATTTTCTAAAAATTAGGCATGTTTATAATTTGAATGTTTGTTTCTTGAGCTCGTTCCCTCTCTGGAACTCATCGCAAAAACAAAAATTCTCTACACGAAATTATTTTTGGATGAAAAGCACCAAAAATAAACCATTACACACACATTAATTCTATTCAATTTAGTTAGTATTCTGTGATTTTGCGACACAAACAAATTTTACACTTTTTCCAAGACTAACGCTCAGAACCTCACAAAACTACAACGTTTTAATCGATATTTATTTGTGACACGTGCCTGTAAAATATAAGAGAGCATTGCTAATTGCATCATGAGAATTACATACATAATGCTTACTTAACATCTTTTTGCAACACCACTCTATTCAACCAGCAGATAGCGTATCACGAGCAACCTTATCTTTAGCTAGCCCTGCGACCGAGCTTGACAACGGCAGATACAGACTTGATGTCGATCGTCAAGCACTGTGCAACCTCGATAAATATTTGTGTACATAGTGCACGAGTTTTCTGCTTCTTTTATTAAGCTAACTCATTATTTGATGGTAATGCGAACCGTTTCAATAATTAGTAGTTATCAACGTTTTCGAGTGGACAGAGAGATACCAATAGCAGAGTGGTCAGTAGAATATAATTAGTTCGGTAACCTGTTCATCTTTTACTTGCTCTCTCACTAGCAAACTTAAGTGAGTGAGAGAGAAATTTTGTATAAATTTCTGTGTATTGATAGTTTATGAAATTCTCATGAATTGCAAGCTAACAATTAACAAGGGTATTATTGACAATATCGTAACATTATGTTGCAGTCTGGAATTTTATAGCAAACAATATATATTAACAATATCATAACACTATGTTGCAGTCTGGAATTTTATAGCAAACAATAAATATTAACAATATCATAACACTATGTTGCAGTTGGGAATATTATGATGTCCAGTATAGCTACATTTTCTCAAGAATCTTTTCGGTTCATTACCTTTCCATTTCTTAACACTTCTGACTTTCTTTTTTAACTTTCATCTCGTTTTTTAAGCTTCTTTTCCAATTCTCTGTTTCTATGAGCATGGAATCTTATGTGAGAACACACTATAGATTCCCCGTTCCCTCAACTCCATTCGAAATGGTGCCTTCCTCCTTCCAGTCTTTAGAACTCCTTTGCTGCGGCTTGGTAGGCTTGATACTAAGTTCTCTAATTTTTAAGAGAGTCGTTTACAGTTTCGACCATCTCCACTCCACATATTGCCTCTAAAAGCCATCCCCATGGAACAGAACCAATCATGAGAGATGTTGTCTGGGCTCTCCTGTGAGCCCTGTCCTCATTATGGGTCATGGTCCGCTCAAAATCAAGATTTGAATGAAACCTAAATTTATGGTCAACGTGAGAGCGACGGCTCTGTATTATGACGCCTATTTCAAGTTTATCTTTCAGTCTGGTTTCAGTTGGCCCGCCTTCCAGTTGGGTTTCAGTTGGCCTGTCGGGTTTCAGTTGGCCCGCCTTCCAGTTGGGTTTCAGTTGGCCTGTCGGGTTTCAGTTGGCCCGTTTTTCAGTTGGGTTTCAGTTGGCCAGGCGAGTTTTTCTGTTATGGGATAGGGTTTTTGGTGAAACTGACTTTTATTTTGCCGAAAGCCCGACGGCCAGAGCCATATGGGCGCCTCTAAATTTGATGGCAGCGACCTCTCGGCCAGCATCGTTAATTTTCTCGTTGACGGGAGGATCGCACAGAAAGTTCGAGGTCTAGCTTTACGCAGCGCTGGACGACGGTATGTTCAAATCAACGCACGCTTTTGCAGTCTCGTGTGGGGATATTTGAGAGCTTCGTACGTGAATTTCGTTTGTGAATTTCGCACATGAATATTTTCAAGTCAAGGCATGCATTTGCAGTCGCGTGTATGTATGTACGAAAGTTTCGTTTTGTTCACGGTAAAAGGAAATGAAGAGGAGCCTCCAACATCTGCTCTCACCCATTTTTGTTTCTCAGTTTATCTTAAGAAACTAAAAATACTCTTTTATCACTAGTGTGCTTCCAGTTAACATGGCCGACCACTCGTATGTTACTAATCTCAAGAGACGTAATTGCAACTCCTTCACTAACGCGATAAACGTGCAGACGCTGCTCATAGGGCGTCTTGGTTACAGGGTCAGGCAATGTTCAATTATGGTCTCCTTTTCCCCAACGGAAAATTCTTAAAGTTCCATAAAAATTGACGTTACGTAAGGTATCTTAGTTACATAGTCAGACAATGTTGAATAGCGCTTCCCTTTCCCTCAACATAGCACAATAATTTTTGTTATGTAAAGTTTCTTGGAAACATGGTCATGCAATGTGGAATAGTGCTCTCCTTTTCCAAACGGAAAGTTCTTAAAGTTCCATAATAATTCCTGTTAAGTAAGGTATCTTGGTTACAGAGTCAGACAATGTTCAATAGTGCTTCCCTTTTACCCAACGGAAAATTTTTTAAGTTCCATAACAATTCCCGTTGCTTAAGGTATCCTATAGTTACAGGGTCAGGCAAGGGTGAATAGCGCTTTCCTTTTCCCCGGTGTAAAATTTGGAAAGTTCCGCAATAATTTACTTTGCGTAAGGTATCTTGGTTACAGGGTCAGGCAAGGTTGAATAGCGCTCCCCTTTTCCTCAATGTAAAGTTTTGAAAGTTTCATAGCAATTTTTTTTCATTAGGTATCTTAGTTACAGGGTCAGTCAGGCAATGTTGAATAACGCTCTCCTTTTCCTCACCGAAAAGTCTATTAATTGAGTTTTTTAGAAACAAGTTTTGAGAAAAAAAATCCCTGCTGGGCTTCTATTAGTTTTTACACAACGATGCCATAGAAAAATCCACAACAGAACGTTCATATATTTTCGATGAAAAAATCCACAACGGGATGTCTATAAATTTCTTAATTAAATATGCCACAGAGTAATAGATTTCACTTTGATGGTATTTTTATGACGCTGAACAACTAATTTAGTGTCGATTTTTAAAAAGGTGCTCAGTCGTCATTAAGAAACGTCATCATTAAGTCGCAATGAATGCTGATGGATGCCATTTCATTAAAAAAAGGTAAGCCAGACATTCTGCTGCTTTTTCAAATACGCCTTTTCCACACAAAACCTGTAGTGCTTCTGTCTATCACGACGCTTCCAAAAATGACTGGTGTTACAAAATATTTTTTTGCATCACACAAGGCGGACTTGCAAAATCGTACGAGCCGAGGCTCTCTTTTTCAACTTCACTGAACCACTTCTGCTAACCTTCAGGCAGCCTCTATTTTTTGGCTCATGAAACCTGTGTTGAGCACGCGCATCTGCATACTTTTGAAACGTACGAGTCACGTTTCCATTTTGGACTCCACCACCTCTACACGTTTGGGCTTGTGAGCCACTGCAAATTAGCGCAACTGACGTTCTACAATTGATTGCTACATATTGTCTACCCTACACGTTTTTTTTAATGAATAGATATAAATGGGTTGCTTTTTGTTTATCCGAATTATAAATAAAAGTGCTAGGAAACACGTCTTTAATGAGATCGTTATAATATTAAAAAAAGTCAATGTATACAAATATTTTGAACGTTTCGACCTCCTGTGTCATTTTCAACCTGAAAATAATTGAGACATAACTAGTCAGATGTAAATCAAAATAATCAATCTTGAGACAAGAAAATCAAAGACACATAAAAGAAACAACACACTGATAAAAAATAAAATGTTCGGTATCAGTATTACATTAGTTGCAAAGGGAAAGCTGATTGCATTTTTAATACTCTATACCTTGAGGTTGTAATCCACAGTTCATACCATGTACCCGTTACGTGTAGCTTATTTTTCATTGAATCGTACATTTAATGCTTAAATTGTAACACAGAAGTAATGTATTCAATATCTACACAGAGAAACTTCAATAGTACTGGAGGGGGTAAAAGTACCAGGTTGAAAAAGTACTATTCGTTGAAATAATGAATGTTAGCAGAATGTTTAAAAAAACCTTGAAACGTTTTTCTGGCTTCTGAACGAGTGATTGCACTGATAAGTACTGCAGCTAAATGCATCTAAGAGCTCGTGTTTCACTCACGCAGTCATTTTAAAATTGATTATATAAATTTGTTATGAAATATAAATGTCGAGGATCATTTCGGACTCTCAGACCGGACAACGATGTCATTCGTTAGCTTTGCATGCCACCAAATCAGTAAAGATAATTTCGAAAGGCGAACCAGTGATGCTGGTGATCAGAAAAATATTTGATGGTACCTCACATCTACCTCAAGAGGGCACCTTAAATATGTAATGTTGTTGAGTCTCGTATGTGCGTGCCGACTCTTACGTCTAATACTAAAACTATTGCCTAATCTAAAGACAAGACGAAAAACGTAGATCGCGCTCTGGATTTGGCTGAGTAAAGCCATTGGTTGCGAGGGGACAACTCAATATTCGCTTCCCAGACTCGCTGCACTTGAGTTTTCTTCGAACTGGATGACATCATCCAAGTACTGCGACACACCTAGAGGCATCGATTGTTAAATTTCACGAGCTTTGTAATGGATGTTCACGTTTTTTGAAAATTAATCCCTTGCGCATTTAATGATATATGTCTAGACAACAATTTAAACGATTTAAATGACTTAAACAATTTAAACAATGTTAACAATTTAAACAATTTAAACAATTTAAACAATTTAAACATATTAAACAATTTTAACAAATTAAACAATATAAACAATTGAAACAATTTAAACAACTTATTAAATTGTTTAAATTGCTATCTAGAACTAAATCATTAAATGTGCAAAGGATTTATTTTCAAAGAACGTGAACATCTCACAAAGCTCGTCAATTTTTACAACCGATGCCTTCAGGTGCGTCGCAGTACTTGGATGATGTCATCCAGTTTGGAGAAAATTCAAGTGCAGCGAGTCTGGGAAGCAAATATTGAGTTATGGAACTATCATTAGACGCATTAGAAGCGTCAAAAATAAAATGCGGATGAATTTAACGTAGTTTGTCACCTGTGGGACAATGTTGTGCACTCAGAGTCGTGAACCAATAGACGTGCGATCGTGACTCACGTCTCACTCGCTCACGCACGTCGGCCAGTGCGTGAGCTGCAAGTTGGAAAAGCCTTGCTGCACTTGCCGGACATAGGAACTTTGTGATCAAATTTATTCCCACAAAGCTGCCTCGTGATTATATTCCTCGTGATGATATTCCTGGTCTCTGGACTTTGAGAACTGAATGTTAAGTTGCGGCGCAAATAGAAGATTTTAATTTTAAATACCTTCTTACAGTATGGGCTTTATGCATTAATTTTCTGCACGAGCAGTTTGAGTAATGGTTTGTTACGTAATGGTTTGTTCAGGAGTTGAATATTCCTGCTTTGATGCGGTTGAATTGACGCTTTAAGTCCAACGTGCACCACCGGTGACTACCGAGGAGTTTTTCGTTATGCTTCTGACCGGCCGCTCGTCACAAACTCAATTTTCATAAATACTCAAAGCTAAATAAAGGCATGCTCCAGTTACTGTATGCTATTTTTAAAACTGCTAGCTGCAATTGACTTTAAAATTGAGCTGGATATTGAACTCAAGTTTAACCAATTGCGGTCAAAGTGTAAGCGATTTTTTACTCGATAGTGGAAATGAGCTGTCGAAAACTGGTCCCTTAACTCATCGTAGTGAACGTTTGTCTCACTGTTTTGAACGTCAGTGTTTAAAAAAACGGTAACCAGTAGGGGGTTTGTACCGAAGCATCCCTGAAAAAAATCCCTGTTAAAAACAGTAGCTCCTCACATCTACCGTGGGAAATTGACTCACTCTTGAAACACCATCAATTTCAACCGCTCGACTTTTCCTTCCGCCAACCCTTCTGAAGTCTAAGCCAAGCACTTGAGGCCGGAGAAACCAAATGATCTCATAAGTGACAGTCCTGAAGATATCGAACTTCTTCACTTCCTGCTGTTGGATCTCAACTTGGGGGTCGGTCAAGTACTTGAAGTTGTTCTCAGGCCTCTCAAAAGAATACATTCGAAGTGAAGTCGAACTGTAACAACAAATGTGGTCATTAAACGGTCATTAGTTAAACGGTCAAAAACAAACTTTTCGTGCATGACCATTTAACAAATTTTGGCGCTTAAATTGTCGTAATATTCACTTCTTTTTATGGATAACCATGCTCCAATGATATTTTTTCCATTCAAAAAATATATCATTGGCTCGGTCATTCAATTATGTAAAATAATAATTTTGCAATCGAATATGAAAAATATTTTCGTCAAAGATTTTTTGCTTCTTTTAATTGTTACATGAGGTGTGAAATTGTAAGAAAGAATAACAACAAATTTTCACGGTCTCAACTAGGCAAAATCAACATTTATTACTCTCGTATATTCGTCTTCCACATTCGTCTCCCAAGAGACCAGTTCCTTTGTATTGCAATTTTAAATAGCTTTGCTTGCAACCAAACTGCTTAAATTGTTAGACACATTTCGAGATAAATATTACCTTATCAAAATATTATGCCTCGTAAACCGGCATCAACTTCCTTAAATTAATTAAAAGACTCTAAATTAATTTAAGGGATATTATGAGAGCCAAAATGCACAAGTATGCTCCGGAAGTCCAGAACACATCAATCCTTCGTATTCTCAAGCATGGAAGAAGCGCAGTCGCCCCTGACAAAAATGAAGGTCCGACAAAGTGGCCACTTAGTGAAAGAGACTACAATTAAAGACTATCACTTGCTCTCAGTTTACTGCTTGCGTCTGACAGCAATGTTCTCAAAAATTTAGAGTTTGTACGGTGTTAAGCCAATGTCCACTTTTTTCAGGGACGCTTCGGTAAAACCTTTTACGAGTTACCGCATTTTAAACCTTTAAATTGGTTTCTCATCTCACTGGCCCTCAAAAACAGGAAAAAACTGTTTTTTCCCAGTGGGTATGAGGGAACTTTCATGTGTGCTAAAAAATTATCAAATATTGATCTTCGCGATTTTTCGAGCACTTACTTGAAGAATATATTGATTGAAGAAACTAAAATCATTTACTCGATGATTACAAAGACCTGCCTGCTTTTTATTCTGCTGTACCACGTCCAATACAACAACGTGATTGTGACACAAAATTTTTACACGATTAATAGTCTTCCGCTTGTAAAACTGTCAGCATCTTCTGACGTACTGCTAGAAACTTCTGTTAAACAACTTGTGTAGTTATTTTCATTTGTACATGCTATAGAAGTGTATTAATGGTGAAATGTAGGATGCGTAGAGCTCACTGAGAGTCCCATCCTATATTTAAATCGTGTGCCGACCGATGTTCCCTCGAACGGGAGATATTCAACATCTCTGGTCACACAATTACATTTGATCCCTTCGTACTTTTGCAGTCGTCATTCCTCCCTCTTAGCCACGTGCAAATTTTAATCAATTGCATTGCTCATTTGTTGCGTTAGTACCAAAAATAGTAATCCCACCTACAATATCACCCCGCAAAATCTCAAATTTGGCATAATATAGCAACAGTGCTTCCAGTGCTTATATAGCAACAGTGCTTCCAGTGCTTCGAAAACGCAAATGTAATCAGTTTTGAGCATTCTTTTAGGCTATTCGAAGTCGTATCAATGTGAACTACACTGCTGGAATTGTGTTAATTTATCGGAAAAGACAAAATTTTACGAAGCATATCGCCACGCTATCTGTCACTGTTGACATTCATGTCACAGGAACAAAGTTTGCCCCCGCTGTGCTGCCAAAATGCGAGACGAATCAACGTCGTCAAGACACAGATTTTGGCAGGACGCCGGCACCGCAATAATGAGCAGCGCCCCACACACCGTGCCCCAGGGGAGCGCTAATCCCCCAGGGCTGAGGCGAAAAGGACGTCTAGGGGTCATGCGCATCTCAGCTCAGTGTTATTAATGAGTAAGTAATTTACTCAATTCCGATAACTCACTAGCGATGTATTTACTGCCGATAGGTCGCTACCGATAAAAATAACCTATTACCGATATATTTAATAACGTTCTGATGAATATCTTACGACCGAATTTGTCTTCCTACCTCTTACTATCAACTATTATCTCAATTTTATTTCTTGCCAAATAACTCATTACCGAATTTAATCACTCACTATCGAATAACTTGCTACCGATTTATGTTTTAAATTCTTTACCAATGTCTTAATCCTGATCAAGAATCAGTGGTGCTGATACTCAAAATCCCAATGTGTATTGATGCCTCTAACTAACTCAATGTGCATTGTTGATTCTCAATTCTTGAACGCAAACTGCAGGAACTAAATTACTGAGTGTGTAAAATTTCCAAGAAAGTTTAGTCCTAAATGCGAGATAAATTTAAAGCCAACGTATTTTTTCCAAGCTCTTTCATTTTTGAGTGATCGAGAATTTCATGGAAATCAAAATTCTCGATGAAAAGCGATCATTATAAACTTAAAACAAAATTTACTTAAAATCCAAATTCTCCAGTAATTCTAGGACTCCTGTCAAAGACACAGATGCTAGTAATTTTATCCATTTTCGCGACATTCATTCTCACTTCATTGAGTAGGTTGTATTTTTGCAGCCAGAGTGTGATGGCGCTCTTGGCATATTTCTTGTACCTCAGCACTGAAGCACCGATTAGCTTTATAGTGGGGGACAGTTCTCAAAACTGGTTGTTTATGCAGAAGCGCAGACAAACAAACACGCAGTTATTAGCTATATCGCTGTAATTTTGAATTCCAAGCCATAATTTGTTCAATACAACCTATTTTCAGAAAATTTCTTTGAATTTTAAAAATTCATGATTTTCCCCGAGTTCGATTTTTCAATCGTCGTGTTAGGAATAACCGTCAGCTTAAATTGAAAGAAAATTAATTTACTGCGATTCTAAAAAAGTAATTCGCAGTCAATATGTAGTGCTCAGGTGCCTAGTTTACAGGATGAAACCCTGTAAGCTGACCCATCAAGAATGAGTGAACCTGTGGATTGTAATAGAGGAGAATTAATATTGTGTAAATTTGGGAATGAAATCGAATTAATCTGGAAATTTAAATCGTGTCATCGAATTAAAATATTGCAATGGAATTGTCATTGTATTAATTTCATGGATTTCAAGATTTACGCTCCACCAGTTAATTTAAGGCCCCGACTCACAGAACGATCTTGTATACAAACGGAACGGTCCTTGTTTACTCAAGGAATGTTTTGGCGGCACTGTTTACAGACGAGCCTTCCGGGTAGAATTTCCCATAAAGAAATTTTTTAAAAATTTCAAGGCTATATTTTAATTTTGCAAGTGGCCATCTCTTGCAGGCAAGCGTGTTTAGTAAGATAAAATATGGGTTTTCAATGCATCAAATCATTATCCTAAATGCAGGACATTGCATTTTATGAAATAAAAGCGTTGAGTTAAAGCAGGATTTTCAGACAATATAAACTTTGCTGTAGTGGTTCACCCATGGGAGCATTGGTTGCCCAAGATGACTTGGCTACTCTTCAGACTAAAGAAAACGGTCCCTTGTATACGATGTAGTGTTTGAAAATCTAGCTTTTTCTTTCATGATCTTGTCACCAAAATAGGAAAAAACTGGACTCAAGACCCGATTCCTACTATTTATAAACGTAATCTTCCTTCAACTGCCATGTACCGATATACCCTGTCACCCAGTACTCCCAACTTGCTGCTTTCCTTCCCAGAGCAAACACTTGAGGTCACTTTTTGCAAGCCATTTCTTACTTATCAACTTCACTATTGAGTTACATTTTTTGCAGTTCTAGCCTTCCATTTTGAGACCCAGAGAAACATCTATTCTTAACTTAGTCTTATGTAACAGTATTTTCACTCGGTGCTGCAGCAACCCTGTACGAAAAAAATGCTTTTCAGTGTTGAACGAACACCAAAAAAAAATACTATTTATGAAAGTTACGATGATTTACCCACCAAAACCCAGCTTCTCTAACACTCGAGTAAAGAGAACAGAGACGTAGATAAATTCACGAGTTATAGTTTAGGTTTTGGACAAAGAATCGTGAGTTGTGATCAGTGTCGCAGACCCTGCTCATAATTGCAATTATTTGACGATAACACAAAATCATTTTAAGTTTAAACTGATGTACAGTACACTCAATTTTGTGTTTGTGATAGTGAATTTTTACTTTAACTAACCAACATTCGGGTGTTTTGTACGGCCAAAACTCATATCGAGGGACTTTTGCCTACCACCTATATAATGAGTCCTTAGTGACATACTTCATTAGCTTAAACTGTTTAAAAATAAGGTATAAAAGCTGTCTGAACCAACGGGCACGGCTTTTTAAGACATGCATGATCAGCAGAGCCAGGCCTCGAGTTATACACAATCCAGCTCAAACCTGAGCTTATACAGATAAAAATCAGCCTCAGTTATTCATAACTGGAATCCAGCACCGCATGCATTGAAAAACTGGACTTGTTTGTATCGGTATGAGCTGAGGTTGACATGGTGAACATGGTGCATGAGCTGAGGTTGACATGGTGTACATGATGCATGAGCTGAGGTTGACATGGTGTACATGGGGCATGAGCTGAGGTTGACATGGTGTACATGGTACATGAGCTGAGGTTGACATGGTGCAGAGCTACCAAATGACGTGGGCGGTCTGCCCTCTCTCACCCCGCTGCCTGAGGAGCCTGTCTCTATAATTAGCCCTGCATTTATGCCTGCGCCTCCTTCCGTGAACTTGATCTCCAAACTTTGATTTTGATGTCTTTTCTTATAGCAAAGAGGACTTTGTTAACTCCTAAAAATAATGCTTTATTATACTACCAGTGTATGTGGGAAGTTGCTCAATCAGATTATTTAAATCCGACAAAGCTTAGATCAAGGTTGTGCGATATAAAATGACAAAAAAATCGCAAGCGTTGTTGCTTCAATGATGTTTGAATATGTTCCTTCTGGTAACGTTGATTATCGCCGTTGATTACGTTGCTTACTGAACTTGAAAATAACCAATAACTGAGGCAATAAATAATATTCATGCATAATGATGTCCGCATAATTCAAAAGCAACGAATTGGATTTTCAAACTTCAGTTGAGAGGAGCATAAACCATCTTAAAAATTGCCTATACTTAACATTGCTCACAATCAT
Organism: Platorchestia sp. MABIK; assembly: GCA_014220935.1. Taxonomy (NCBI): domain Eukaryota; kingdom Metazoa; phylum Arthropoda; class Malacostraca; order Amphipoda; family Talitridae; genus Platorchestia; species Platorchestia sp. MABIK. The sequence continues at coordinate 42,171 of JACJUY010005391.1, read as the reverse complement.
TTGGTCTTTCCTGAAATGCAATAGTACTAATTTTTAGCAATGGAGATTAGACTGGGATTGACAATACTCAATAACCGAGGCAAGCAAAAAAAATATTAACACTTTGACCGCAACGTGCGCCACCGGTGGCCACGGTGGGGATTTTCAAAATGCTGCTAACCGACCAGTAGTCACAAAGTCAATTTTCTTAATTGCCTAATTAAAGCTAAATGAAGGCGCGATCCATTTGATGCTTGCTGTTCTCAAATCTGCAGGCCATAATTGACTTTTATTTTAAGTTGAATACTGAACTTCAAGATAACAAATTGCGGTCAAAGCGTCAATATTATCCATGAAGCCTGGATACCGATGTCAAAAAGACATCATACTTCGTTTTCATAACTTCTAGAGAGTCTCTGTCAGTCTTGTCAGTTTAGTCTACCGCGGCAGCCAGGAAACACTTCACAAGAGCGTATCTTCGCTCAAGGTGAAGAGGGAGGAAGTCCGGCAGTACGGTCGTCATGGTGAGCCCCTTTGATATTGAGGCCTAGTAACGAGCAGGCAGCCATACTTATTAACTTCAATTATCCTAAGATAAAGATCCTAAGAAGTCAATTATCCTAAGATAAAGATCCTAAGAAGTCAATTATCCTAAGATAAAGATCCTAAGAAGTCAATTATCCTAAGATAAAGATTCTAAGAAGCCAATTATCCTAAATTATTGACGAACCATTCCCACTGATCAGCCCCACTGCAATATTTTATTGCAGTTTAAATGGATGAGCGTATCAAGGCGGGGTGTGATAGCCAACGTTAAGAAAACATTCAAGGACTCAATCAGTTATTATTCAATAACTCCCCTTGTTTCCAAGGATCATGCAATCAGGTATGGTTGGGCGTCTAGTCCAGGGGCTTCCAACCTTTTTTTGCCCCGCACCCTAAAGAAATTTCATTTGAACCTCGCACCCCCTGAAATAAAAATGCCAACATTTAACCAATATCCTATAACATTTACCTGGACTTTTCTGGTACCCCCTGGAATATCATCCCGCAACCCAAAGGGGTACGAGCACTCCAGGTTGCGAACTGCCAGCACATAGCCAATATCCTATCATCTCGTGCCCTCTGGATTATCGTTTGACACCCAGGAGGTACGAGCACTCAAAATTGGGAACTGCATACATATAGCCAATATCCTATCATTTATCTGGACTTTCTCACGCCCCCTACATTATCGTCTGGCACACAGGTTGAAAACCCCTGATCTAAACTCATTAAAAGCACGTCGAGACGTTCGTTCTAGCAGAGTGCTCCACACACACAAGCATTTTCTGTAGCATGGGGCCGAGGTGTTTTGTGTCCGTCTACATATCTCTTCGGTTCGCTTCGACTTCGGCCTCGTCAGAGGCGTGTAAAAATTCCCTGCAAATGCTGCGCTCTCCGTCAATATTGAGACACGAATTTGCGCTCTAGGGTAGGGCGACCAGATTAAGGGTTTTTTCTTTTCAAATCCATCATTATAACAGTTAAGGAATATTTCTAAGTCTACACAGCATCAGCACCGATGCTGAGTGGCCTTGACGACCGAATTTTAAATTACAGAAATGGAGAATTGGATATATTTGATTCCGAGGAAGGACAAACTGGCAACCTCGCTTCAGGACGTCGTGAGGAGCGAGATCACGTCGTGTTCGCGTGAGCCTCTCATGCAAGATACAAATTTTATTTGTTTACTTGTCCTGTTTGTTTGTAAACTGCAGCATTGGAAGCAAGCTCTTGCCTGCACTTTTGGTGTTGTCGCTGTTGTCTGCAAATAAGCCGGAATAGAACAAGAATTTACTTTGCTTTACAATGTGTGCTTTTCTCATTGAATTGTGTCGTACAAGGCAGTGAAAAGACACACAAAACGTTTTGTTCAACACTTGTGTCACTTTCTCAACATAGCAGCTTAGTTGAATCAGCTACAAAAGTCTTAAATCATTATGACGTCGGGAAAATCACGACGTATTTCACCTCTCATTTCCATCGATAATGATGAAAAGTTTAGCAAGGAGTACGTGTACATATTTTTCTTACTTCCCATTGTCCCAACGTATTTCACCTCTCATTTCCATTGATAATGATGAAAAGTTTACATATATATGAGCTCATTTACATGGCTTCATAATGATGAAGTACGTGTGATTTAAGAGTAAATTATTTTTCTTTTTACTTCCCATTGTTCACGCCAGAGAGCTGAATACTATTCAATAAGGTCACAACGATCCATAAGACCCGACAGCGACTACTCAAAATGTTCACTCGATCTTCCCAGATCTCCGAATTAAGCACAGCAAGTACAGATCAGCCACCTCACTCTTTCTAATGTAGGTTAATTATTATACACTCTAAGGCAACTGCAAAGTTGACTGTCATGTTAGTGACTTCCTGGAACATTATCCGAGTCTGGGAAGATATGTTCTCCTTCGGTGCTTGTGAGCGTTGAGGAAACGGAGGGAAGCTTTGAGTTGATCGTCTCAAGACAGTTGATCGTCTCAAGACAGTTGATCGTCTCAAGACAGTTGATCGTCTCAAGACAGTTGATCGTCTCAAGACAGTTGATCGTCTCAAGAC
>JACJUY010005391.1:28408-38627 GCA_014220935.1 Platorchestia sp. MABIK | reverse complement strand
AGTTGATCATCTCAAGACAGTTGATCGTCTCAAGACAATTGATCATCTCAAGACAGTAAATTACTGTTGATCATCTAAAGACAGTTGATCATCTCAAGATAGTTGATCATCTCAAGACAGTTGATCATCTCAAGACAGTTGATCGTCTCAAGACAATTGATCATCTCAAGACAGTGAATTACTGCTGATCATCTAAAGACAGTTGATCATCTCAAGACAGTTGATCATCTCAAGACAGTTGATCATCTAAAGACAGTTGATCATCTGAAGACAGTTGATCATCTCAAGACAGTTGATCATCTCAAGACAGTTGATCATCTCAAGACAGTTGATCATCTCAAGACAGTACATTACTGTTGATCATCTAAAGACATGCAGTTGACCATCTCAAGACAGCTAAGAAGATGTCGTACGCCTTCGAGAGAAATCGACGTCATGGTGTCACCTTATGTATATCTTTGCTTTGTTCGCAAGACTGACAAACTTAGGACGGCCTCAAACTGAATTCAGTGAAATTTAAAAATATTTTATTTCCAATGGAGTTGAAACGATTGAAGAGTGACTTTCAAAAGTGACCGCATTTCTTTCTTTTCTAAATCTCAGTAGAAAAATTTGCTTAATAATGGCTCGTTCACAGTTCTGTACTGCAAAACAAAATTTTAACAAGAGAAATGAAGCATAAAAAGAAGTAAATCAAACGATGATTCTCGGATGTTGCGCCACGCTCTGAAGGGTGTTGAGCGCAGCACTCTGCTGAGCTGTGAATGGCATCTATCACAACATTTTTTGAATTACTTTTTAATATTAGAAATCAACTACGCGAAAAAATAACTTGATTAGTAAAATATGCGAAGCGCATTCAAATCACTTTATGCTAGAGAAACTAATCATTTTTTCGCATGCAGAGTAGAACATTTGCGTGCTCGTGTTTCCATTTGGTTTTAATTTCATAAGAATATAAACGATAAAGATGATATTGAAAATTCATTGAAGAAATCAGAACTGATTCGAACGTAAGTACTGTTTATGTAAATATCTGACATGATTTCATTTGATCTTGTACGTTCAAGCGCCACATTTCCAGGAACAATATCAGTAATTACAGTGAGACTGGTGTTTTTTAGGTAGAAATAGTAAATATTGTGTCTGTCACGAGTACATTCAGCAAGACTTCGCAACACTTTCAAATCTTCCGTGTTTGGGATTATCAGTTCGGTGTTCCGTCTCCTATCCGCTCTAACGGACTTATGACCCACGGTAGAGGAAACAAGGTAGGGTCAAACCGGTATTTTTTCGTCGACTGTGTGGGTTTACTGGCATCACGGCAACGAACCAATGGCTGCGCTTATGTAGATTCTGGTAGCACTGCTACCCCCAAATCCTTCTCCACTATTGGCCTGACGACATGGTGTTTTAGTGACGCCATAAAATTTATTTAAAATAAAGCCTTTCTATTGGCTATCCGAACAACAAGAAGTGTATTTTCTCCCATAGAAATGACTACCTTGTTTCCTCTACCGTGCTATGGCCCATTTCACACAGAGCTAGCAAAGCAGACTCTAGCAAGTTCGCATGAGCTATCTAGCAGACGGTCTGCGAGACTGGTAGGTAGGAATAGCATTGTCACCTCGCATGCTGGATGCTGGATAAAACGTGAGAGTTCATTGTGAAGGCAACGGCTCGTTATAGTGCTTTTCCTACCTACCAGTCTCGCAGACCATCTGCTAGATAGCTCATGCGAGCTTGCTAGATGCTGCTTTGCTAGCTCAGTGTGAAATAGGCCTATCTGTCGCTAGGCTGTCTCTGTGGAGCAGTTTTTACTCCAAATTCACTTCATTTACCTACAACTGGAGTGCTGTAATAACTACCTGCGAAGCTTCTTCTGTCTCCTCGGTTACGCACCGAGCCGTTTTTCTCTCCAAAATTCTCAAGTAGTAGCTTTTCCTAATTACAATGTACTGAACATGTGTGTAAACATCTGCCTTATGATTTAATTGGCGCTTCTATGTTCAAGCTTCACATTAACTCGTCAAAAATGACAGCATTCAACATTTTCCTTGCATAAATTTTCCAAATGTAGAAGACAAACAAATATGTCCATCCTAATAGTACCCGGCGATTGAAATATTCTTGTACTTGTCCACCGGTGAAACTCGTTTCACAGATACGGTCATTAAGTATCATTATGAGCGTGGCAGAGAAACGGAAGAAGAGGATACCAAACCAATATTTAAATAAACACACCAAGGGTATTATCAAGTAAGAAGAAGATTGAAGTTACACTATAGTTTTAGAGAGAAATGATGATATCGTTTCTTTACAGTCGAATACGGCGGCACCAGAATAAGAGGCGGCTTATATTCGAGGGAAGTGCCGTGAAGAACTCAAGCGGTGCAGGAAGAAGTTGTATCGAGAACACCAGGAAGCGCCAAAAAATGGTCGACTAGACAAAGAAGGTCTTTCATGAAAATTGATTTGTTGTGCTCTGAATAAAGAGAGGGTTGATCATCTATAAAGATTATTAATTAGAGCATTTTAGCGTTTGCTACCAAAAAACGTAGCGATTTGAGTACTGCTCAACTTTTAATGTAGGCATTATTTATGTAAATTTTTATGAGTCGGTTATGCTGGCGGGAAGCTCTTCGGGAGACCACTATGTAGAGAATTATTTTCACCAGACAAAACAGGATGACCTATCACTCATTCTTCGAATGTGAAAGCCGTTTTTTGTAGTAATTTCTCACAGCTATACTGTATTTTTTCTTGCAATATTGTGTGGATTTAATTCACCGCTACAATTTTCATCAAAGTCTACTTACTGAATTTTGTTCGATTTTCATCACACGTTGTGTTTCACCACCAATAATAAATCAATTTAGTGTGCAACCTTCACTAAAATTTGGATGGAACTCACATCTGTGGACAGTTTACCCAGTATAACTTTTTCGCCGCCTGCATGCATGTTTTTCGCTGCCCCAGTAATTAAATCGCTTAGGCAGCGAAAATATGCATGCTCCAGCGAAAAAGTTAGACTGGTTAAAGCACCATGAATAAGAGTAAGGAGCCACAAAGCAACACTATAAATTCATCTCCATCAACATGAATCTGAATAGCAAGAGACTATTTTGAAGACGTTTCAGTTGGCTCGGTGACACAGTCAAGCATAGCCACAATTTTACATTCACATTCAATGCTCTTGGTAAAAAAACGCGAAGGAATGAAATTTATTGAAAGTTGTTTCCATTACACTACTACGCTGAAACTTTTCATTCCTCTTCTGTCCCCATGATTCTAATGACTCTTATACCTTGAGGGATGATAATTGACGCTCTATCGCAAAAACACTAGCAATTAAGTACCTACAACAGGAATTATAGTAAATAATATATTACCTTTCACCAAGGTAATAATAAAAATGTAATAATAAAAATGTGAAATTACCTACCACCGGAATAATGATGACAATAACATTTACATTCTGCATCTCTGACGCTAAAAACAGCATGAGCAACATTTTGTTATATAAAACATCTGCAGCTTTTACAACAAGTATTGCAACTGCCAGAATAAATCTACAGCCAAAATACATTTGCAATCAAAATATAGCTACAGCCAAAATGTATCTGCAGTCAAAATGTATCTACAGTCAAAATGTATCTACAGCCAAAATATATTTGCAATCAAAATATAGCTACAGCCAAAATGCATCTACTGTCAAAATGTATCTACAGCCAAAATATATCTACAGTCAAAATATACCTACAAACAAAATGTATCTACAGTCAAAATTTATTTACAAACAAAATATAGCTACTGCCAAAGTGCGTCAACAGTCAAAATGTTTCTACAGGGTGGCGCATAAGAAACGCACCCTTATTTATTACCGCAATTTACACTGGGTATCTGTGGACAGGATACGACATGTAAATAAACTTTAAGAGTTCCTCTATCGTTTGCAATAATTAACCGTATCGTCATACCTTTGAGGGTTTATTTATTACTAATTTTTTAACACGTCAAGTGCGGCGTGACCCACCGGTGGTCATTTAGGTGATTTTCATTATGCTGCTAGGTGACCAGCAGTCACTGACTCAATTTTTATAAATACTAAATGAAAGTTAAATGAAGGCATGATCCAGTAAATGTTTGCTATTTTCAAATTTTCTAACCACAATTGACTCTAAATTTGAGCTGGATTTTGAACTTCAGTTTAACCCGCCGCACTTAACGTGTTAAAAGGGTGGGTTACTTATGCACTACCCTGTTCAAACAAACAATGTCTATTGTCATAATGATAAAAACAACACAAGGATCCTTAGAAACCATCGTCACGTCTATCACTGCATGAAATACTAACAAACACAAAATAACAATCACACGTGGGCCCTACATACTCGCAGGCGTCACAGGCTCAGGAGTTAATAAGAAACAGTTCATGTAACTTTATAGCATCCTGGCGTGGCATAGCCTCTCTTTGTGGCCTCGTAAACAAGTCATGCGAGCTGGGCACCTGATCAGACAAATCTGAACCACAGCAACGCAGCTCACAACTCCACACGTGTATCAAACACAATAATGTGGAGTTAGCGCTTAATAGTAAACACAATAAGGCGCTTTGATTCTCTAAATCTCGGTTGATACAATTATTTCTTTTAGATCAAGGGATAATTGTAAAGCCCTCTAGTAAGCTTGGAATAGTTCTTATTGTTGTGTTAGTTGGTGGAGGAGGTTTGGTTGAGTAGTTTTCCGTGCAGTATTTAAATATTCTGTTAGTGTTCAAAAAATCGCTATGAGGCCTAGGAACGTAATTCATGGTACGATTTTTTGATGATCGCACCTCATCGGAACAAGTAGGACCAAAATCGTGCAATTATTCGAATCGCAATACGTGAAAATTCGTTCGGTTTTCACGGGACAAACACACGTGGCCTGACGAGGTTGGAGTCCACCCAAACAGCGCGTCACGATGGTGTGTCGGGGAGTGGTGGCAACATTTCAATATTTTAGGATCAGCTGTCCTGTTTTCCTGGCAAGCATTTCAATATCATAAACTGATTATTTAGAATTTTATTGAATTTATAGAGTCTAGGTACGAGATTCATCTTCTAAAATTTTTAATCAGGATTGTAGATGAGATCAGTCGTCCTGTTTCCCTGGCGAGTATTGCATGCCAGAGCTCCGCATAGAAAATGGGGAGAAAATGAGCAAAACCGTAGTAGTCTCAACGAAAATAGACGAGTCCACTCAACCTGAATCTACACGCGCTACTCAAGCAGTCTTACATGTATGATATGAGCGATAAAGGAGAAAAATGCTAAATTCAAATCAGAAGTCATGAGTTGTTTCGAGAGATTTTTATTTATTTTATCGATGAGATCAAAAACTTAACAGATTCAATCTGAAGCAAAAAAAAAAACACACTAGATTCACAGGTATTGTAGCCATTATTCCGAGAACACTATCAATTACAATTTACAAATCCACAATTACTAAGAAAATTGATGAGCTTTAGAAAATGAACTTTAATCCAAAAATCCACTTTTAATCCTTTAATTCTCTGTTGCAAAATTTACACAAATGTCATGCAACAGAGAAAGTTTCAGCGTTGAAACCGATACTGCAAAGAAGTTTGAGTTTCCACATTACCATATAAGGCGGCGGATATATATGGGTATGTGACGAGTCAAGCCACACACGGTTGACACAACCCATGTCGTGCTTGTGTGAGAGGCGCCCTGTTAGAGAGTGACGACACTATCTTCGAGACAGCCTTCTGTTTACCGTCACCCTTGAAAGTTTCCGTTACTTGCCACTTGTTGCCGGAATGTTAATGTTACTTGCCACTTGTTGCCGGAATGTTGACGCAACTTGCTACGGAATGTGAATGTTACTTGCCACCTGTTGCCGGAATGTTAATGTTACTTGCCACCTGTTGCCGGAATGTTAATGTTACTTGCCACTTGTTGCCGGAATGATAGTGTTACTTGCAACTTGTTGCCGGAATGTTAATGTTACTTGCCACTTGTTGCCGGAATGTTACTGTTACTTGCCACTTGTTGCCGGAATGTTAATGTTACTTGCCACTTGTTGCCGGAATGTTAATGTTATTTGCCACTTGTTGCCGGAATGTTAGTGTTACTTGCCACTTGTTGCCGGAATCTTAATGTTACTTGCCACTTGTTGCCGGAATGTTAATGTTGCCACCTGCGAAACTTCTTCTGTCGTCTCGGCTACGCTCCGAGCGGTTTGAATCTCCAAAATTCTCCAGTAGATATTTTTTCTAATCAAATTTGAGCTCAGACGTTAAATTTTAATTAAATAAGGCTCAAACTCTATGGTTTTATCGAAAAAAATGCCAAAACTTGAAACGGGATTCAAGTTGTTTCACGATGAGCTGTGATATTCTTACGTGTTATTCAACTTCCAAACTGATATACATCAACTTCCCAGGAGTTGTACGCCTTCAAGTGGAAGATTTAGGCGTAAATCTTTCGAAGTTTATCGCTTTAGGTTACTTTCCATAACCTTAATTTCAAATAGACGAGTTTTTCTAGTGAATGCTGCTCTGAATTTAGCTACAGCCAAAATGACACAAACGAATATCGAATGACACAAACATGACACACTCCTGAGCCGTAATGACACAAACATGACATACTTATGAGCTATAATGACGCAAATTACAGGCACAACTGACACAAATATGACACACTCCTGAGACACAATGACACAAACATGACACACTCCTGAGACAATGACACAAACATGACACAAATTACAGACACGAGTGCAAATCGGTTTACTGATCAGAGGCGTGACCCACAAACATTCTCTCCCTTCGCTGAATATTCAGTGTCCCCATCTAGCGCCTGTACTTGTTTGTTTAGCAAATTTTGACCTTCAAATGCAACTTTGAGTCTCTTTTGAGACGTACTGAGATGTTGGTAAAGATGTACCGTGGAATTTATTACCATGACATTTACTGGAGTTAGTGATGCTTTCAGTCACTGATGTGAGTCATCGATCATACATACCTGCTTAGTGTGAATTTAAGCTTAAATTAAGGATTTGAAGTTTACATGGGACATAATTTATATTCATTGTTGCCGTCTTGATTTTATCAGTTCTGGTGCGTAATCAATTTGACGCAAATAAACACTAATTTTTTTCATCCGCAGCCTTCGATGAAGATGAGGAGTTTTCGTTAATTTCTTACCCTAGTAACAACTCTGCTAAAATCTTATGATAACTTCAAAAACGTGCAAGAAGACTTCGCGTATCTCTTTTTGAAATTTTTGTTTCTTCATTTTCTAACTATATAACAATTATAGCCAGTATTTTTCCTATTACGGAATCTATTGATCATTCACTACCTATTGTACTAAATTACTTGTGATTTAATAACTTTCAAGCAGCAAAATCCTTGAATGATTTGAATAATGGTTTATTTCGAAAAGCAACATCAGAGCAACTGAGGTTTTAAGTTTATTCTTCAGGACACGGAGTTGAATTTCAATTTTCTCCAAGGCTAGGACCATTTTCCAAGGGTAGGACCTTCAAGGAGACCATTCTTAACATTTAAGTCAATATTAGGATGGAAGAATAACTAAAAAACTATTTTTAATATGTAAGCCAATATCAAGAAGGAACAAACCTAAAAGACCATTTTTAACATAGAAGTTAATAACAGGAAGAAAGAATTGCTAAAAATCTTAAAAATCCTAATTGCGAAAAATCATCCTAATAATCATCCTGAAAGGAAGAACAGCTGAAAATCTATAAATGAGAAAGGATGAATAGCTGAAATTTTTAAAATTAGAAAAGAAGAATAACTAACAATCTTAATTTCAGGCAGAAAAAATAGCTGAAAATCTCAATATCAAGAAGGAAGAATAACTGAAAATCTCAATATGAGGAAGGCAGAATAGTTAAAAATCTCAACATCATGAAAGAAGAATGAGTAAAAATTTTAATATCAGGCAGAAAGAATAACTAAAAATCAAAAGACCAGGAAGCCAGAATACCAATCAAACCACTATCAACATGGCTGATAACGTGGAACAAAACTGCACACACCCGCAGTGGCGACAGCAGGCAGCCCACACCCACCAATACAGCCGCCCTCGTCTGTATTGCAGAGTAGCATCTCAAGGCTCGCAATTTGCTGCTGTAAAGCGGCCCATAGACGATCAATTTTATTGGCAATATAATTGACAGTGATGAATATTGACAATTCAATTGATCATCTGTGGGCTTGATTGACGACCGTCAATTTAGTGACTTTGTGAGCAAAAAAAAAATGTCACCAATATATTGAGTCGATGATTTTGACAATTAAATTGATCGTCTATGGGCCGCTTAAGTATGTGTCCCAACTGATTGTTCTTCCAGATTTGGGACAAAAACCTTGGAGAGTGTAGATTGATTTAAGCCGAATTTAAGATAAGTATTAGATCCAAATCACACACATTGTCCCCAGCTTCTATCATTGTATAATCCAGCAATACTGTACCTATAATTCTTCTCTGAGTACTTTTTTCCCTTGGTTTTCTAATAACACGTAGTAAATCCTGCTACAAAGTACATTAATTTGACCAAAAATCTGGTTCACAGATATATTTTATATAAGGGTTCACTTTTACAGCCCTATCTCTTGACATTTTAGATTTATTTTATGAAATTTTCACGGGTTGGTTACACTTGTACAGACATGACATGTGAATTGATCAGTGCACTGATGGTGAAATTTGAGCTATTATGAAGTTGCTTGAGGGTCTGACGTGTCGTTCGATTTCCTTGGAAACATATTTTGAGAAATCAGAGATACTCTATTCAAAACTTTGTTTTATGCACCCATGCCTTTGCTAAGAATTTCTCCATTAGGAGTGTTGCTCATCGGTACAAAATCTATATTGAACGCTGAAATTTGTAAATCGTGAAATTTAACAACACAATGAACAGTTTCCTACATGTTATTAGGAAACTATGGCTAATTAATACTTAGATAAGGGTAATATGTTTGGTAAGATTATTTCATGTTAGAAACTGGGGACAATGTGAGTGTGCTATTCATCTAATATTTATGTTAAATTAAGTTCAAACCAAATCTACACATTCCCAGGGTCTACTCCAAATCTTTTCACCCTAAGGTGTGTAAAAGTAATGAACGAGAAAATTGACGTTCCTGTAGAGAACAGAAAATATTGCTGCTAAATTTATACATCAAGATTCACGTTGTCCAGTTCACCATCTTCCCCAACGTGTTTTAATTTTCACTCGGGTGTTTTAATTTTCACTCGGGTGTTTTAATTTTCACTCGGGTGTTTTAATTTTCACTCGGGTGTTTTAATTTTCACTCGGGTGTTTTAATTTTCACTCGGGTGTTTTAATTTTCACTCGGGAGGTCTCCTAGTTCTATGCTCTTTTTATTGTGTTACAGCTGTATCCGAGATACAGTAATTTTTCTTTTAAAGTCGGCTAAACTAGGAAACTTCACAAAGAGTTTAAAGCTCGGACAAATAAATCTTGCCAGCCTAGAAAAATGTTTGGAACTTGAACTCTCAAAAATCTTTTTAGGCACGAATGTTCACCTTCATCAATTTTTGTACAGTATTTACAAGTTTTACAAAAACGTAGAGTAAACTAAGCAAGCGAACATTTTAAATGTTTTTCTGATCAACAATAATAATCAGTTCAACCGTTGATACAGTTATGGTAATACCTATGATGATTTCAGTCCCCATTAAGAACCTTTATGTTAAGAAAGGTTGAAAACTCAACGTTGAAACAAATTTTGTGTATCAAACTTAGTAAAAATACGTTGTTTTTGTAATAATATCTCGGAAATAAACTATATTTCCTTCTTCCTGTTATTTGTGGGTGACAGATAGTCACGAGGTGAGCGGTTAGTCTTGGCATGGGCGACGTTTTTGGTCGCATTGCAGTATGAATTGAATTTTTCTCGAAATTAACGTAAATTTTGAGGAAAATCGAAAACTATTATTTATGTACGAGTCGCTTCACGGCACATTTACCCTGGGATAATTCTATAATTTAATTCTATTTTAATTATGCTCATCACAAATTATTGTGCTTAGTTTGCTCATCACAAATTATTGTGCTTAGTTTGCTCATCACAAACTATTTTGCTTAACTTGCTCATCACAAACTATTTTGCGTATCATGTTCTTCACAAATTGTTATGCTTATCACATATGAA
>JACJUY010005391.1:6526-16856 GCA_014220935.1 Platorchestia sp. MABIK | reverse complement strand
CAACCACAATGTTCGTTTCAACATCACCACAACCGCAATGTTCGTTTCAACATTACCACAACCACAATGTTCGTTTCAACATTACCAAACCACAATGTTCGTTTCAACATTACCAAACCACAATGTTCGTTTCAACATTACCACAAACAATGAATGCGATCATTCAACTCTGTAGCCACATTCATGACAACCCTCGGAGCGTTGGCTTGAGAATTGCTGTCCCTAGTGAGCTTATGATTATTATTGACAGAAAATAATGCAGTGATTTAAAAACTGCTGTAAGGCACCCAAAAAAATTCATTGGTTTTTTGGTTGGGTTTGACCTTTTTTTTTGTCACTCCCTATCTAAATTTTCCCAATCATGTTATGTGTTTAATTGCATTACGCTATGTTAAACCAAAGTTTTAGCTTTTACAAACACACGCTAACCATGGCGTATGACAAACCAACACACGACGTGTGACATGGACATGGTAACCAGACATGGCAGTTACCAGGTCTTCACCGCGCAGCTAACACGGTGACAGAGCCCTTATCTCTGGAGAGCTGTGCCATCGTAGATCTTTTATTCGGGTCACGTTTATATATAAAGGAGACCACAATGATCACGTTCTAGATCATTGTCGATGAAGTCATACACGCCGAAGCTTATCTTTTGTTCAACCTTCAAGTTAGAGGAAGTCTGCCGCAAGAGATGAGGTTATCGAAGTTAATTTATACTACATTTTGCCAATCACACAAGTACAACTCGTTACATCAAGCGTAACTCACTTTTTCAAGTTTAATCCACCGTGCCAAGTTTAACTCATATCCTCAAGCTCAACTCCCCTCACTAAGTCTAACCAACCTCAACAAATTTAACGCGCTTTTGCTAAATTCAACCCACCCTCACCAAGTTCATCTCACTCTCGCGAAATTAAACAAACTCTTAACAAGGCCAACCCACCTCACTAAGTTGAACCCACTCCCCCTCTTCCCCCCCTTCAAATATAACCTACTCACGGAATTCAACTCACGGCCTCAAGTCCAACCACTTTACCAAGTTCGAACCAATTAAAACAATTTAAACAATTTATTTACCACAAGTGATACAGCAGTAGATTATTGCTCAAGTCTAGTACAATGGACACATTCGAGTATAGCATATGGTTAGCCCGTAAAAGTTCAGCGACTTCTATGGCATGCTATGATCAACCCCCCACCAAATTCAACCCATAGCCCTCATTGCGAAGAACAATGTCACAACTCAAAATTTTGGAAAATTTACGTATCCATACTGTTAAATTCGCCATTTCGTTCTACAGATTTTGACAAAACCGTCGTAACTGTACCTTCAAAATTCACCGAGAGGAAGAATTCCTTTTTTCAATCAAAACTAATTCAGTAAAGCAGTTTGCAAAGTTCAAATCACTCCCGCTGAAAAATTGAGAATTTCGACTTGTGATGTTGTTCTTCCCTATAAGTGGCAGGCTGCAACAGCACTGCCAAAAATTGTGACAGGCCAGCTCACCTGATCACAGATTTAAGCATGGTGGTGCCGAGGGAATCTATTTCAGTCCAGAGTGATATTGCAGGTGTGCGCCGCTAGGGCGTGAGGGGCGCCGACAGAAATACCTGCCGTGAGGGGCCCCTCGGGGGTGTGGGCTTACCAGGGGCCCGGTTGGGGCTGGGGACATGGGTGGGCCTCATTATGATGCCTTTGGGTCAGGCTATGAGGCCCTTGGATCAGGCTATGACGTCTTTGGACCACGCCAAGGTCCTTGGGTCAGGCAATGAAGCCCTTGGGTCAGGCTATGATGCCCTTGAGTCAGGCTATGAGGCCTTGGGTCAGGCTATGAGGCCCTTGGGTCAGGCTATGAGGCCTTGGGTGAGGCTATGAGGCCCTTAGGTCAGGCTATGATGCCCTTGAGTCAGGCTATGAGGCTCTTGGGTCAGGCTATGAGGCCCTTGGGTCAGGCTATGAGGCCTTGGGTCAGGCCATGATGCCCTTGGGTCAGGCTATGAAGCCTAATTTTCTCCGTTAATGTACACAAACCACTTTCATGGGTAAAAATGAATGAGAATTTTTTAATTTCATTCGTCAGCAATAAACTTCTTTCAGATTTACTTCTTCGAAGCACTTAAGAATATGTACTTGATCTCGAGTACAACTAATTCAGTACTAATACGTCTCTGTTAATGCGATCATTTTGGCAAACCAGTTCTCAAGAAGACTTTCCCCGAAGAAGATACCACTTCGAATATAAATTCGTCTCTATACAAACGATGCAATCTTCTCCATGAACTTCTCCTCTGAAATATTCATAATTAATTTCACGTTAGAAAACGACTTAGAGTTTTCGTACAGCGTTAGCGGTATAGAAGCTTTATAGAAATTAGTTCTATAGCAGTTATTTAGTAATTATAAAGCAATTCTAAAGCACTTCTGTAGCAGTTCGATATCAAACCTTGGTATAAAGTAAAATGGTCTCTACTAGTTAGTCTCAACATATCACACACAGCCGCTCGTTCACCAAAGTTCGTTACATTTACAAAGAAATCGTTTTATATAAGCATTTAAAATTCTGAATGAACAAAATTCAAATGCTGATAGTCCAAATTGGTAGCCCCAGTGATTAGGTGGGACAAATTCGAGAGAGTGTGTCTGTCCAGTGCGGGAACATTCAGTACAAGCAAACTTTTGATCCGTAGTGCACATGACACGCACTTAGTGATGCAGAACTTACAAGTTTCTATGAGGTTTTTCAGCAATATCAGTAAGGGTCAGCAGTCAAAAAAGGAACACTTTTTTTTAATGACAACCGAAATGGGTTCGAATTTTAGTTTCCATGGAAAGATCCCATGTCTTAATCTCATCTTATTCTTAGTTCCATATCGGATGAACTATGAACATAATCATAATACTGATAATATTCTTTTTAAACATTAAATATTAGTTTATAATACAAATTGTACTTTTAAATCACTCCCTACCCACATACAAAGTTCAAAAGATAACATATTTTCTCCCAGAAGTAAGATCAAAATCAACTGTTAAATTGGTAGGGAAACATTCCTTCGGCGGCAAGGTTACACTCTGGTTGAAACTAAACTTGATAATGACCAAATTTGGGTGTTAACCATACTTTGGTTATCCCCAAACTCATACTTTGGTTGTATCCATACATTGATTATACTGATACTTTGGTCATACTCATACTTTGGTTATACCCATACATTGATTGTTGTATAATGGTACAGTGGTTATACCGATACATTGGTTGCACCCATTCTTTGGTTATACCCATTCTTTGATTATACCCATACAGTGGTTATACCGATGTATTGGTTATATCCATTCTTAGGTTATACCCATGCATTGGTCATACCGATATTTTGGCTGTGCTCATACTTTAATTGTACCCATTCTTTGGTTATACCGAAACTTTAGCCTGACCCATTCTTTGGTTGAACCCATACATAAATTATACGGTATAATCATTGTATGAGTTGGCCTGACCCATTCTTTGGGTGCCAAAGTTTCGGTATAGCCAAAGAATGGGTACAATTAAAGTATGAGTACAGCCAAAATATCGGTATGACCAATGCATGGGTATAACCTAAGAATGGATATAACCAATGTATCGGTATAACCACTGTATGGGTATAATCAAAGAATGGGTATAACCAAAGAATGGGTATAACCAATGTATCGGTATAACCACTGCATGGGTGTACAACAATCAATGTATGGGTATAAACAATGCATGGGTATATCCAAAGTATATTTATACCTATACTTTGGATATACCCATACATTGTTTATACCCATACATTGGTTGTACCCATGCTTAGGTTGCACCCAAAGTACGCGTATTATCATTGTCACACCTGCGTCTGTCCACGGTGCGCAGAGCACAACCTCGTGCCTTCAGAGCTATAAATAGAGTTATTATCGAGTACGCAGTTGTAACCTCTTCAATTGTATAGAGTTGTGGATTAATGAAGTCGCTCCGCACTGCGCCTTAGGTCAAAGATTCACCATTTTTACAATTTTTCTTTGCAAATCATTAGTAGATTAATGATGACTAAAGGTCAAATTGGAAATGTATTACCCAGAAATGGTCAGTATGGCAAACCTGATACACTCAGCAATTTTAACAATATGGCGATGAATCTCCCCACGTATCTATGTATTTTCATTCACCCTCTCAGCCTAAATTCAACAGAAATGAATTGTGGATCAAATAAAATTCAAATCAAATTCCCCGTCTGAAGAGGAGCGAGACTAAGCTCTTAAGTACTAGACCACCATGCATATAAACGAATGTTAAGACGATTGTCAAAATACTCTTGCGCACTACAAACAAAGCTTGCATACAAACAACACCTCACAGCCCTGAGCAGCGTCTGGCTCTTCAGGGAGATCTGTCAGCCTTGACTTCACATTACTAGACCAATGCACGCTGTTTTTTAACGAGATAAAGCCAACAAATCTCGCGACATTGTCTCTCTGGTCGTACCTTCAAGTAGCATCAGGTAATTTGAGATAATGTGACGTATTCACAGATATGTTTTCCAGATATGAAGCTACAGCCACTTCTTTGAAGATTAATGAGAGGTTAACAGCCGGTAAGTGGGTCAGAGAAGGTGTGTGCTATCCAAACAAACTGAGTCTCACCAACTTGATCTTGTGATCACTATATCCATTCATTTTGTTCTTAATCATGACCATCCAATTTGTTCGTAATTATTCATACTCTTGTGCATCCAGTCTTAGAGGAAGCAATTAATAGGTGTCTTAAGAAAAGTAATGCTTGTTAGTGGTAATTCACAAAATTCGAGCTGCGATGGATGAACGTTCACGTCTAAGTTAGCATTTTTTAGCGCTCAAATTCATTGAATCAAGTGATAAATGAAATGCATTACGACGTCTTCCCACATAAGAAGAATTGGACATTTACTTCAATTTTCAAAAAGCGGGGAAAACTGATTCAATGATACTGTTCATTCTAAAGAAGCGTAAATTTTTGGAGTTCGGTCGCGTCCTTGAAAGTTTACCCTTTCCCATTTTGTCGCGACCCAAATTTCAAACCTGCTCTGAAATTTGGAGACTTTACATCGCTATAATTTTTGAATAAAGAACACGATGTTGCTAACTCTCTGCTCAATGTTAATAACGAACGGACTTTAATTCTTCAACACAAGTTTTCCCACATCTTTTCTATATCTTAAAACACCAAAGTGTGTTACTGTGCCAGTATTCTGAGAACTATTTCACTATCTTGGTAGTTCTTTAAAATGAATCAATGGCGATAACTTTTCAATGAAACACTGCAAGAATACAAAAAGTCTCTTATTCAGCGATAAATCAAAGATAAGCTAAAGATCACACAGTTTGACTTCACTTCATTCTTCGAAAGTCATGTTTTTAAATTATGGTTCAAATCCGTACACGCACATGTGATGCTTCGTTATCAGAGCTATATTTTTTAAGCTCAGGTCTCTGCAAAGAGAGAAATCATTAGGGTACAAAGCAACTGCACCACTGCTTCTTTTTCTTTGTATTTAACACCGCTGTTTTCCTCATTCAGATCTACTCGTGCGTTGTCGGAAAATGAACGCTCTGCGCAAGCGCATCTCAGCTCCATCACACGTCGCTACTCAGGTCTGGCAGACAAATCTGCCTGGTCAGCACAAATTACATCGATCAAACATAGACAATATTTCAAGGCCGTGCTATTTTTACGGGAGCAGAGTACACCCTGCACTCCGTTTGAAGGACAAGGACACAAAACTTATCTTTTTTGTTTTTGTTTAGCCTGCAAGCAGCGGAGTTGAGCCTTGACTTACTTCTGTTGCAGATGATGGCAAAGCATCTTTTCCTGAGATTCGTTTTCATCAGTTTGGTTACATGGGAGTTGATAACGACTACTAATAATTGGCTGCGAGAAATTTACACTGTCGAAATGGAAATTGGAAACACTATTAAAAGTTGTTGAAATAATGAGATACGACGCATCGGCTGGCTTATTACTGTGCATCCGTTGTCTTATTGATGTATTTACTTATTGATATATTTACTTATTGATGTATTTACTTATTGATGTATTTACTTATTGATGTATTTACTTATTGATGTATGTACTTATTGATATATTTACTTATTGATGTATTTACTTATTGATGTATTTACTTATTGATGTATTTACTTATTGATGTATTTACTTATTGATATATTTACTTATTGATGTATTTACTTATTGATGTATTTACTTATTGATGTATTTACTTATTGATATATTTACTTATTGATGTATTTACTTATTGATGTATTTACTTATTGATGTATTTACTTATTGATGTATTTATTTATTGATGTATTTACTTATTGATGTATTTACTTATTGATGTATATACTTATTGATGTATTTACTTATTATTGATGTATTTACTTATTGGTGTATTTACTTATTGATGTATTTACTTATTATTGACGTATTTACTTATTGATATATTTACTTATTGATGTATTTACTTATTGATGTATTTACTTATTGATGTATTTACTTATTGGTGTATTCACTTATTGATGTATTTACTTATTGATGTAATTACTTATTGATGTATTTACTTATTGATATATTCACTTATTGATGTATTTACTTATTGATGTATTTACTTATTATTGATGTATTTACTTATTGATGTACTTACTTATTGATATATCTACTTATTGATGTACTTACTTATTGATATATCTACTTATTGATGTATTTACTTATTATTTATGTATATTCTTATTGATGTACTTGCAATAAGCAGGCGAACGCGTTGTATCTCATTTCCACAACTTTTAATAGTGTTTTCAATTGTTGCCTCTCACTTTCATCAAAAATAGCAAGCTTGCTTCGGACAAGTGACTCTAAGTGCGTGTGCAAAAAAGGTTCAAAACTGCATAACTCTATTTTAAACATGGCTCTATTTTAAACGTTACTCTATTTTAAACAAAACTCTATTTTAAACACAACTCTATTTTAAACGTTACTCTATTTTGAACAAAACTCTATTTTAAAACTAATTCTATTTTAAACACAACTCTATTTTAAACGTTACTCTATTTTAAACATAACCCTATTTTAGGACTAATTCTTTTTTAAACATAACTCTATTTTAAACATAACTCTATCTTAAAACTAATTCTATTTTAAACACAACTCTATTTTAAACACAACCCTATTTTAAAACTAATTCTATTTTAAACATAATTTTATTTTAAACATAACTCTATTTTAAAACTAATTCTATTTTAAACACAACTCTATTTTAAACATAACCCTATTTCAAACATAACTCTATTTTAAACGTTACTCTATTTTAAACAAAACTCTATTTTAAAACTAATTCTATTTTAAACATAACTCTATTTTAAACAGAACTGATTGTTGATCGCCTAACAGCACTAAGGTAATGAATATAAGTAATTATAATATTTAGAAGCATGTTTTCCTGAAAAGTATTTGATCCATTTATGGTTGTGATACACAAGTGTTAGAGCGTACAAATTAGATTCTGAAACGCATTAGATCACTTCATGAACATGAAGCGCTCCGAAGATTGGTATTGAATCGTATTTTGAATATTTAATGGATCGAATTACGTTACATTTCTTAAATGCATTCCGGCACCTCATGACTTAGCAATGCACTGAAATCATTTGGCGGTTATAAAATACAATGAACAACTTTTCAATCATAAAATTACAAAATCACAATTTGGGATCTCAAGTCATGCAACTTTATGGTTCTCAAGCACTCTAAACTACACCTTGGCTCTGATATTGAACTCCTTTACGGGTATCTAATGAACTCAGCTACTTTTCGACTCTGATATTCATCATTCATATCATCATTCATCCATAAAATTGTCCTACTTCATCATCAAATTCTGAAACGCACTGAATCACTCACTGACTCACCTATCACTAAAACACATAAATTTATCACTATGAGACGCTTATGTCACTTTTTGTCCCTATGAGCTCTAAAACACATTTTTTGTTACTTAACGCTTTAACCCTAAAAACACTTTTGTCACTTTTCGTAACTAAAAACATTATAACACTTATTCTTGTTCATTTAACTCTTCTAAAACTTCTGTCACTTGAAGACCAAAACCCCTATTTTCGTACTTAAAAAACATTTCTGTCACTTTTGTCACTTGAAGATCAAAACCCCTATTTTCGTACCTAAAAACACTTTTGTCCCTTTTCGAAACTAAAAAATTGTTTGTCACTTTTTGTAACTGAAAACCGTACAACACTTATTTTTGTCTCGTCAGATGAACAGGAACTGAACACAAGATTGCAGTCGAAGATAAGCCGCATGAGTTGCAACTCAAGACGCAATTGTGATGCACCACAGCAGCTCCAGCTTCAAACTTCCGTCATTTCGGTGGTAGCAGAGTTGGTGAAGGACGAGTCCGGTACTATGGAGGATATGGACAAATCATATTATTTTTTAAACATGCACATTCCAAGCTAAAATTCAAAACTCAACAAGACCACGGAGTTCATTGTGTTACGCTTTCTTCGTCTGATTTTTGCTGTTTCAAGATTATTAATTTATTTATTAATATATTATGCTATTCATTAATAATGAGATGGCAATTGAAATTATGAGCCCATGTTAGAAAATGTTTATACGATGTTGAAGCTTAGTGATTCAAGTTTCGATCTGATTGAAATTTTCTTTGATGTTCTACCTGATCGTAAACACTAATTTATAGGCGAATTTATTTCCGGTACTTTATCAGAAGATGTTATACCAGCGGCACTGCCGCTGTGACCACACAAGTCGCTTACAAATCCGCCTCCTTACCTGTGAAGAATGCTTATCATGAGATATTTTTAAAAATCTATGCTGCTTTTTGTATCATCTTTATTAGAAGCAAACTGTTTTTCTTCTTTTTCTTTCTTTTCTGTAGTGTACTCAATGCACTCCCTCATCCCCGTGAAACGATGTCCCTTCAGGCAAACTTACTTTCAATATTTTCTAAACTATTTTCCATCTCTCCGCACCCAAGTTGATTCAATGCATTTGCTCAGCAAAGATTTGGACCCGCAAAAAAAGTTAGCCCATACAAGGGCTCCTCGTAGCAGCTTCTCTAAAGCTTGTTGTGGGAAAGTTTCTGATGTGCCATCGTGCTTCCTCTCGTGCATAAGGATTTTCAGTTTTTTGCCTTTCGAATTCAATCAAACCCTTGAAAAGTCTGTTAAAAGAGTGCGCTGAAACTGGGAAGTGTTTTCCGGAAATGTTAATCGCTCAGGCACCATAACATTCTTTGGCAATTTTATACATTCATAATTGTCACCAAAGCTGAGTTGACACAAACGGACAACTTTCAGCTGCAAGAGCCTCCATGCAGTCTGCCGTCTCGGATTTCTGATGGAAGGGCTGCCAAATTTCACACTGAGTTCAAAAGCCTTTTTTAGTTTACCTGCTCCGTATCTTAGCAATGTCCTATTTATCCATAACGTATAGAGGGAGCTTGCACTGTCTGTTGACTACAGAGTGTACATGACACTCTCTGGTTACTCTTATCTGTATCACAGTAATGCCCTTCTCTATAAATGATCTAGAGTGGAAGCTTGCACTGTCTCTTATATGAGCGTGCACATGACACAAGTACGTTCCTCTACAGTAATGTTCGACTCTTTAAATAATATAAAGTGGGAGTCTGCACTTTACGGTATAATGACCAGAGTGCGCACATGACACAAGTACGTTACTCAAATCTGCTCTTTAGTAATTTTCATCTTTATAAATATTCTACAGTGGGAGACAAGTACGAGGCCTGAATCTGCTCGCAGCAACGTTCGTCTCTTTAAATAACTTACAGCGGGAGCTTGCACTGTCTGTTGACTAGAGTGCACATGACGCTTGCACGTCGCTCGAACACTCCTGTGACACACGCATGGCGCCTCGTCACTTGATCTTCCTGCTCATTCTCAGCCTTCCTCTCCCAGCCTCTTACGTCACCACCATCGATTGGGACGCCGGCATTTCTCGTCATTGACATACAGTTCAGAGCTCACTGCTCTCAGCAGGGATCGCTCGTGAGAACTGTCAGCAACTCGGAGCTCATCGACCAGGGATATTCAATGTAAGGGCTACGGGGAGAAGATATTGCAATGAAGGAGAACGATTGGAAAACTGTTATAGCAAACAACGTTGTTCTCCGTGCTCCAGTTTTTCGTAAAGTACTTTGTTGACAATATAAACGGCTACCCCGAAATCTTGGATTTAATTTTCTATGCCCTTCAATACCAATTTCTAAAATTAGATTGAAT
>JACJUY010005390.1:0-60731 GCA_014220935.1 Platorchestia sp. MABIK | reverse complement strand
ACTGCACCACCACACTGCACCACCACACTGCACCACCACACTACACCGCCGCACTGCATTGTTCTGTTCCTTTCGTTTTTTTTAAAATAGTTTTAGAATTTCAAGCCAGTAGATAATTCGTTTTACTGCTCTTTTGTTCATTGTTTATAGTTCGAATTGCATTTATTAGTCTTTGTATTTCCATTTAGCTCCTATGTTCCTCGTTACCTGAGAGTTTGTGGAAGTATGCTTCCGAGAGTCGTTTGATTGCTACAATTCTTCACTTATGTTCTGCTTCCAATATGTTAAGTAAATTCCTAGAATATTATTCGCCCCTACGCAGAGTTCCCATGTTCGAGAAAGTGTTTTAATAGAGTTTAAGTTCCGGAAATGAATAATTACAATTTAATTTTGATCGCGGCTTTATTGAGTTTAGCATAAGGTAAAGATTGCAATTTCTTTAGGTGATTATTGTAAGGGGTTATTGTAATTAGATGATTATTGCAGTAATGAAGGGACGTTGTTGTTGAAATGTTCCGATTGTGTTCCGACATATGTTGTTCTCAAAGTTGGAATGTGTTCGCGAAGATGAAGATAGATGCTGAATTTTTCATGCGCTATAGGCATACCAACGCAATTCGAACCGCGCATGAATTATGAGCATGATGTTAAATGGCCCTAAACCAATCACTTCGTACAAATCAAGAAATCCAAACTGTCTTCAAAATTATCCACCGATTTCAAAATTGAAACACTGCTTCAGGATTTCAGTTTCAGTGTTATGTAAACATTGGAGGACATTTTAGTTGGGAAATGTCTACAGCATAGATGGCTTAAGTTATCTTGGAACAGCCGGCGCCTGTCGGTCGTGCTGAAGCTTTACGACCGTCCGATGGAATTTTCATGGTTGCCAAACTCCCTTACGCGTCAGTAAGAAATGCAGTGACCCGTCGTCCAGTGTCCTGTCGCATTTTATGGGGCCTTAAATACTTAAGATATGCACACCTTCCGACATAATTTAGTGGCTCCTTAAAGCCTTATTTACGATCGGCTCCTTTATAGCCCATACTATAACTATAACGTCTTCGAGAAGATGGTCGTTCTGGGCACTTGACCTTCCTCCGAGCGCTCGACGAGCCTTGCTACTCAAGTATTCCACACTCCCTGATCTGCACGTAGGGTCTTATACCAACACTGTAAACGCTCAGGACACCAGGCGTGTGCTCCAGTGCATTAAAAGAACGGTAAATATTTACGCCTTTTTCAATGACGGTTTAGATTTGAATCCGTGAAGGGCGGGGACTCAGAATTTTGTGTTCCTTCCGGTCGTCATCTGCACCTCTGTTATGTTAGCGACCGAGAGCACACTCGCTCTGAAGTCATTGATTATATTTAAAAAGATAACAACCATGCTGTCATAACACTTTAAGTGCTACGTGACCCACCGGTGGTCACTGAAGGCATTTTCATAATGCTGCTGACCGACCAGCAGTCACTAACTCAATTTCGATAAATGCTCAATGAAAACGAAATGAAGGCGCGATTTATTTAATGTTCGTTCTTTTCAAAATTGATCTCTAAAATTAACTCTGATTCAAGTTGAATATTGAACTTCAGTTTAACACGCCGCACTTAACGTGTTAAATTAAGAAACTCACCTGCTCATATTCTCGTAAAGAGTAAGTTTTGTAGTTATAGGTTTGGTGGAAATTAATGAAAAAAAAAAATGTGGTTAAAACTTTTGATTTCTGTTAACATTCATGCCATGCTAAGAAAATGCAAAGCAAAATCACACGCTTTTTATGTCTGAAAACAACGAAAAACTCGACAAATCTGAACGTTTTGTTAGATTAAATATAATAGTTATCACCCCCGGGGGATACTGTGCGGTGACCTGAGCTATAGATAGGCCTCCGGGTTATCTAGCATTCGTGAACCCTTTGCCTCTTTTAGTTTTTACTTCCTTCGCTATTTCATGTTTATTTTTTTCTTTCCTCCTTATGAAGCTGATGTTCCTACGCGCAGGGTATCCTCTGTGAGAGCGCACCTTGCACAAAGGCTCCCCGTTTCCTACAGTGCATAATTAATGGTCTTTTTTCTTTGCTCTCTTTAGGTCGCCTTTGTTGAGGCTTGGGACTCTTAAACTGAAGAAATACGAAAAATCAATAATTATTGATCGTTCACGTCACATGCAGTTGAGATGCGATCACACTATTTGACACGTACTGTGATGTGGAGGAGAACCAAATAAAAAATAAACCAACAAGGATTTTACTGAGGCTTCACAATGAGGTTGAGCGGTTCTGATGTAGCGACATTACTTACAACAGTTCGAAATGTGAGGTCCCGCACTGCAGGTCCAGGTAGACATCCCTTCTCTTGAAATAGCATGAGTTTTTGTTACGGACCATGTCCTTCCGGTTCACTGCTGTACATTTATTCATCCCCTACCCCTTTCTTCATTAAATTTCATCTTGCTTCCTAAATTTTTATTTTTATGCGCAGAGTATAAGGACATGCTTTGTGCGTAGATTTTCTCTCGTTTTCCCCATATCCCATTTTCCCTTAATTCCACTCTAAATGGTGACCCTTTCCTTCCTCTTATGGGAACACCTTTGTTGATGATTGTGGAGGCTTGAAGTAATTTGTCTATCATCAATTCCATTTGAATGATACCTTCCTCCGTCCTCTCCTTTGGGAACACCTTTGTAGTGGTTAAAAAGGCTTCCACTTATAATAAAATCTGACGTCAATTTCAGACTAAACGGTGCCTTCATCCATCCTCTCTTAGGGAGTACCTTTGCTGTTGAAAAAGATGCTTAAACTTATACTGTAATCTAATTGAATTAAAGCCCCTTCAGAGGGGGTTACAACTGTTATTGCTAGAGGAAATGACAATTCCTGGGGGAAAACGTGAGGTCCTGAGCTGATGTTTAGGTAGGCCTTTCATTTATTGAAATAGTTTTTTGTTGCGGGGTATTCTTTTTCTGTTCACTGCTGCCTGTAATTCAGCACCTAATATATCTTTCTTTAGCTTTCACTTTGTTCCATAAACTTCCTTCCCAATTTACTGTTTCTATTGACTTCGTTTAAGAACGCACTTTCGTGGAAATATCTTCGGTTCCTTAATTTCTAAACTAAATGGTGCATTTCTACTTCCTCTCTTTGGAACACCTTTATTGTGGTTAGGAAGGCTTGTACTAACTTAGCTAAGCTAATCTAATTTGACTGCACCTCGCTGGTGCCGTGCTTTCGTTAAGCGTCCCACGAGAATCACAAGTAACGTGTTTCATCGGTGTCTTTACTGCACAATAACATCGATAATTGAGTTCATGATAAATTACTTCTAGAACCAGTATTTTTACTACCGCACTCTAAAAAATCGGCTGACCATATTTCAACACCGCAATTTTTTTCCAGAACAGAACATCTGTGTTTAAAATAAAAGGCAAGTTTTGTTGCAGGTGACTATCCCGAAAAATGTGCACGGGACACTTGCACATCTCCATACTTGTACAGTAGTAAAGTTTCAATAGGCAAAGCGATCAGTCATTCTTTATTGTTTTCAAAGTTAATAAGAAGAGTAGTTCCCTGATATCGGCAAGCAGTTATTCCATGTAATACACACGCAACTGACTTACAGAAGTGCCACTTAACGGAACCTCAACATCGAGACGTTCCGGCGCGGCTCAGGAATGAAGCACAGTAAAGGCAACAATTAATGTTGTTACCCGTGCAGAATCTGAACGCCTTTTCTTGGATTTTGGAATGCAACCGTTTCAGGAACTCATGGCCTGTGAACCTGTTTAGTCAAGGATAAGTGCGCTGAAGGAATTGTCCTTCAGCGCAGTAAAGGGTTCTTTAGAACTACCATCCATGGCCCATTTTGCTAATACTCTCACTTGATTTGTCTGATCAATTTTTATTATTTTACGCGAGGTTTTAGATTTCCCTTCTGTTCTTTAAGTTTTATAGCATTAGATGGGTTGCGGCTCGAAAGGTCGCTCGAGCTAGTGTTCTGTGGTAAAGGAATAATGTATTAATGGTTCTAGTTTGCTGTCAGTATGCTCATAATGTTTGTCCTCGTCAGTATACGTTAGATATAATTGACAATCGTCAGAGGCATTCGTGCCACTCATTACGCGAGAAACCATTACAGGTTCAATTTAAAAGAATTTATTTCGTTTTCCCACACAGAAGTTTTTCACACAAGAGAGGTTAGCGTCCTGTGAATTGGACCTCCACCACAAGTGTATTTTTTACTCATGCTGTGTTTTGTCCACATCGAGAACTTACGCTACGTCTTTTTTTTGGCCGCGACTTGTCGCTACGCGCTGGCGACTAGGCTAGACTAACAACGCACTAGCATTTTTCATACCTGTGGCTCCGCTTGATGAAAGTTTATCACTATGATGATATCAACATCATCAAGATCGTCACTATATTGCCTAATCGATAAGACGCAACAGACCCGCGGTCTAATCCAAATAACGATATTGGTACTCCTGAGAATAATAATACCCCTCAAGAGCATGGGGCGCGCATTAGGTTTGGGCCAGCTGTGTTCCCTTTTATGATATTGTGACTGACGCTCCTAAGGAAAATACTATAAGGAAAATACTCTGCTATGGAAGACCTTTGAGACTTTCCTCTTTGAGCCCACTTTGCCTTACTTTCTACCTCCTCCTCCTTGCTAACTTGCTGCCTCTGTGAGTTCAGTATCTGTGTGTGATAACATCCTTGTCCATAGATTCCACTTTCTGAAAGTCTATTCTGAATGGTCCCTTCTCTACGTTCCCTTGAGATAGCCTTTGTGATAACTGGGAAGTTTAACTGGTATGAAAATATAATGAGGATCATTAGAATAGTACATCATTAATTTTTCTTTAAAATGCCTCACGCAGTAAAACACTTCATATTCAGTGTTTTCATATTCAATTCAGTGAAAATTTAATTTATTTTGCAATCTTGCGTACACACTGAGCCTATTGTTCTTTTATGTTTACGGACGGTTTTATTTGCGTAGCTCATGTAAAGCTTCACCCTTTTGACTGCTCCATGAATGTGTTTACTACAGGGCTTTAATATTTAATTCAGTCAGAGGAGCCGTTAATATTTTATTCAATCAGAGGAGGCGTTAATATTTAATTCAGAGGAGGCGTTAATATTTAATTCAGAGGAGGCGTAAATATTTAATTCAATCAGAGTTAATTCTACGGCTTTGCATCAGGTTATGCTGGTTCTTTTTAGTCTCTCGATGCCGAAATTGAAGTGATGTTCAATTTTGATGATAAAACATCTGCATTATATTATGATTTATCCTTTTTTTATTTATTTCATTGTATTTAATGGAATTTGATTAAATCCCAAAATTGGAAGCAGTCGAAAATTAAGCTTACGTCTTTCTCATCAAACTCTGGCCCATTTTTCAATTACTTACTCTGGAAATAATGAGTTCACAATAGCAAGTGACATTTTAATTAAACTTCAGGTAGCGTATCCGAGCTGCACATGGTGCGATTATAATGGCTGGATTGTCTTGTTTTCTCACCCTCGTGCTGCGCTGCCGAGTCAACAGGCCCGTGTGGGCGCCATTTGCTCAGGAGGACGTACAGCGCTAAGGCCATCAAGATCCCTGCCTCTCAGGCCTAATAAGCTCTTATATAATCAAAGCACAAGTCGAGACCAGGTTTTGATGAGTAGTAAATTCGCGAGTAATCTAAACGTAAGTCAAGGACACACTTTGATTCGCCTTAAGCTCTTGGAGTATCTAAACATGAACGGTCTTGGAGGATCCAAGCACATGCTATGAAACCATTTAATGAGATGTTAGCCCGTGGGACGCAAAGGCATGAGTTAAGAGAGGCTTTGATGAGTTGTAAGTTTTGAATGATCTGAATATGAGTCGAGGACACGCTTTGATGAGTCCTAAGCTCTTGAAGTATCGAAACGTAAATCGAGAAGACGCTTCGAGGAGTTGTGTGTGGATCTAAGCATTAGCTAAAAAGGGGACGCTTTAACGCGTCTCTAGTCGTAGGATAACCCAAATTCAATTCCGCAAGACTTCGATGTCTCATCAGTAATTGTATGCTCCAAGTATATAAACTTGGCCAACGCTTTAACGTGTCATCCCCTCAGGGGGATACAACTATTGGATCTATGGGAATTCGCGCTCCCAGGGGGACAATGTGAGGGCCCGAGCTAACGGTTAGGTAGGCTTTCTTTTTGTTAAAATAACATAGGTTTTTGTTTTGTTACGGACCAACTTTTTTTCGGTTCACTGCTGTCCTGTTTTTTAAACACCTACTACTTTCTTCTTCAACTTTGATCTTGTTTCATGAACTTCTTTCTCATCTTACTGTTTCTATGCCCTTTCTGCATAGATTCCACGTTCCCTTAACTCCATACTAAATGGTGCCTTCTTCCTTCCTCTCTTTGGATCTCATTTGTTGAGGATAGGGAGGTTTAAACTAACTAATAATCTAACAATCTTCAACGTGTCGTTGGTTTTTTGATGAGCTAAGAAATAATTCGTTTGTGCGATCATTTCTGCCTTTATAATATTGTTCATCGTTTTCAGCACAAAATGATATTTATATTGGATGAGTTCTTCTAACATATATTGTTAAATTGTATTTCTTTGTTGATCCTTGCAAGTAATTTCGTCACTGAATTTAAACATTGTGGTGGTCAGTATTACTTCTACTTGGCCCTACATTTATACTCGAGCCATGATATCTTTACTCAACTGGTGCCTAGTTTCTATGGCATTTACAATTAAAAACTTCCTGTTACAAAAGTGTCTCCGAAAGATTGTCGGGAGCAGCGGGTCAAACTACAGATCACGGTTCTAAGCCCTGCCGCTCTGGGCTGCGGCTTGCGCTTGCCCGAATGCTGACAATCCCATGCAGCAAAGCCGATCACTGGAATGAAGTCATTAAAGCCAGAGTCCCTCGCTCGCTTTCGAAGTAATTGAAAGCTTCTTCGTCTCTGCCGCTTTTAATCGCAGCCCGCTAAGCTATGGGCTCTTCCCTCGCACTTGTCCATGGTGATCGAGAGCAGCCGCTCCTCTATTGTTTATTTTCGGGATCGATTTGTTCGTGTTCCGCCAGCTCGCATTCAAATTCGAGCCTTTTCATGGTGCTCTGAAATCTCTAACTGAATTTCGTACGCAGGATTATTACATTGTGAAAAGTTCAGCGTCTTTAATGATTAATTATTTCAATTGTTTTACTCTTCAATTACGTGCGATACACCATGCTTTCACAGGAGAATTCGCAAGGTTTTAAATCTTAAGTCGAAGCTTTTGAATTAGGGCTCACATCCGGGATCCCGGATGATTTGGGGCTGAAATTTTCCGGTCTGGGAATTCCTTTTTTTCCGGGAATTCCCGAAACTCTAAAGAGTAAATATATTTCAAGATATGAATAAGAAAATGACTTAAAATGATGTTGTTTGATATGATTAATCAATTGGAGAGCTCAAGATAGGACTTTAGTGTTTGAATATTATTGCAATTTACATCACTATACAGTGTAATCTACACAATCTCATAATATAATTCAACTATTGAATCAGAATTTATTTTGTGGTTTGGTTTTGCAGGTAATAAATAATATACTGTAATAGATGCGATGGCAAAAGCCGATGTTGTAGAAACTTGCCGATTTGTGCCGATACTATGTTAAAGATGCAACTGGCGAAAGTGCGAAGTGTGTAAAGTGCGGCAAGAATTTTTTTTGCGAAAGCTGGTCTACCAGTGGTTTGTTAGATCACCTAAAAAGTAAACACAACATAGTGAAGCCTGAAACTGAAAGCCCTGTTGCGTCAACATCAACTATAGTAGCTCGGGAGACCGAATTCGTATTGGAACAAAGCGCTCTCATGAAGGAGAGAGCAGTAGCAAAAGCCCTAAACCTAAACAAACAAAAGTAGCAAGTTTTGTAAAGGTGCAACAAAGTACTTCAGAACAAGTGGCCAAGCGTGTAGCTGTTGATGGCGTGTCAGTAAATACAGTTGCAAAAACTGAATTCATTAGAGAATACTTCTCAGATAAAAGTTTTTCGTTCCCTAAATCGCCAAATACTGTCATTGGCGGGGAAAACAAATTACAATAGCATGAATGTAAAAATTCAAAGAAATCCCGGGATTCTCTATTCACCCCTATTGAATTCAAACCCTAAATTGAATTCAAACCCTAAATTGAATTCAAACCCTAAATTGAATTCAAACCCTATATTGAATTCAAACCCTATGTTGAAGTCAAACCCTATGTTGAAGTCAAACCCTATATTGAATTCAAACCCTATATTGAATTCAAACCCTATATTGAATTCAAACCCTATGTTGAAGTCAAACCCTATGTTGAAGTCAAACCCTATATTGAATTCAAACCCTTTTTTGAATTCAAACCCTTTATCGAATTCTTACAAACCCTATTTTGAATTCAAGTTTTCATGGAATATAATTTTACTACTTTACGCGTGCCGTACACCCCACGTGATTCGTTAATCTCGGCTGTTCATTTGAAGCGTTAACGGTCATGAAATCTATGAGAAGAGTTATGATTTTAACTAAATCTGACGCTGGACTCTATGAGACTCTTCTATTACTTCCCTGAGAGACGGCATTGTCATCTCCTTGTGCCGAGGGGATAGCTTGGTTTCTAACAATGTGAGTTAACGTCGTTTCTCGGTTCGAAAGGTTTTTCCCTCCGAAAGGTTTTGCCTCGTTCGATTTACCTGGAGTTAACAATGATTGTCGGCCGTCCTGTCCTGTTAGGAGCGCTCGCCAGCGACATCCTCGTCTGTATCGGTCGTGTCAACAAATTAGGCATCATAACTAAATTTCATCGTGACTACATAACCAAGAAATTCTAGGCAGTGAGAAAGTGATGTTATGGAAGAAGAAGCTTTTGAATGTTAAGTTCTAAACTATTTTCAATGTTCTAATACCGTTCTCAGTTTACCATGCAAAGGTGGATGGTGGGAGGTATGGCATCATTGCCTCTTCATCACACCTAATGCCTTACTCTAGCTGCACTTATTCGTTTACCCATAAGTTCTTCACGTAGGTTTTCGGCAGATATATTCGCCCAGAGGAGACAACCAATGTATACATTAAAATTAGCGCTCCCAAGGGGTAGATGTGAGGTCCTGAGTTGAAAGTTAGGTGCCTTATTTTAGTTGAAATAGAATAGATTTTTGTTTAGTTACACCCATCGTTTTTTGGTTCAATGCACGTCTTTTTTCAGCGCATAACTTTCTTCAATTTCATCACGTTTCATTAACTTCGTCAGTCTTGCTGTTTCTATGCGCTGGGTGTGGGGAAAACATGTGCATAAATTCCTCTTTCCCTTAATTCCATACTAAATGGTGCTTCCTTCCTTTCTCTGTTGGGAATGCACTTCTTGTGGTAAGGAAGAGTTAACATGCTTCTTTTCTAATTTAGTCTTCGGCAGTTATGTAGAATGAAATGATTATTCTCGTCTGCCAGTTTAACTCAGAAATGAACCATCTCAAAATTCCTAATTTCTGCTTGCCCGATCGACAGGACTTCATGTCAGAAATAAAGTTCGAATCAAAAATTTTCCTCTTGATCATAAATCTAAACAAGGAAAAAATTAAAGTTGCGTGTTACCAGTTGTGCATGGCAAAATCTAAATCAACGTCGCTTGAATAACAGATGGATTAACAATTAATCATGTTTTAGAAACCACGTCAGTGTAGAGGAGCTGAATGGTTGCTTTCTATCCTGTGGTCTGAGCATTTAATGACATGTCTTTGAGCATTTACTTAAAAATCAAGCATTATTGTTAGATGTTAATAGATTTCATCGGTGAAATACTTTCCCCTACATCAACGTGGATACCGAGGTTGCTCTATGACACTACACGGTCCTCTTTCCTTGATGTTCGCTTGTTCCTGAGCCAAGGCGCTGCCTTCTTCTTCTGTTCAACTTTGCCGATGTCTCAATCCAGCCAGGTCAATGGGCCTCGAGAGTTGCGTTTCCCATGAATTGCAGTGTCACAGGTCCTCAGTCATGACGTCAACAATTTAAATTCATCAGTATACTTTGTACATGTGTTCTTTGGCCTTAAATGAGAACCAGCTGAAACCTGTTATTCGAAGTTTCCTTTTTGTACAAACCTCGTTAAGATGTTGTTCGATTTAATAGCGTCAATACCCAAAGGAATATTACTGACTCAATTATTTGTGTTAATGACAGCTCCTTTACGAGCACATATATGCTAATTTTAGATAAACCTTAATTTTGCGCAATTATTTCAAGAGTTTTAGCAATATGCGTCTACTTCAAAGCTTAAGTATTTTATGATTAAGCTCCACGGCGTTCTTACAGAGCTGCGTACGTCAAGTTATGAATAGTATGTCATATATCAAATTCATTCGCTACGAATATCCTACTAAAGGTTCAGCAGGATAATTTCTTTCGGATCCGAGTGCCCTCTCTAGGCCTTGATTTTCATGACTTTTCGACACCATGAAAGGCGCAGACCCTCTCATCGTAGGGAGAAGATCAAGGGTTGTCGAGCTCATAGCTTCCGCTGATCAGGGCATTAGTCGCGGCGACACCCCTAACGACGGCCGCGCTAAGGGAGGGGCCGCATGCAAACGCTCCCTTCCTTCCGTGCTTCAATATTTTGAGCACTTTTCAAAGTCCGGACTGGGAAAAACATCCTTTTTGTACGGCTTTAAGGGTTACGAATTTTAGTTATTTCAATATGAATGAAGTCTTTGAAATCAATCATGGGGGGAAATAAGCGAACCTGTGGTTCCTCTTTATTGCTTTTGTTACTCTCTCATTTATCACATAACACACAGTTATCCTTGCCATCTCTAATTTATCCAAAAGTGAAGACTTAAAATAAAACATGGAAAGTTTCAAAACATTGTGGCAACGAAAATGAGAGTCGTAGCTTCATATGATTAGGTTTAGTTGTATATTTATGACTCATTA
Source organism: Platorchestia sp. MABIK (assembly GCA_014220935.1). NCBI lineage: Eukaryota > Metazoa > Arthropoda > Malacostraca > Amphipoda > Talitridae > Platorchestia > Platorchestia sp. MABIK. The sequence goes on along the minus strand of JACJUY010005390.1, from coordinate 49,775 downwards.
GCATCGGACTTTCAGCTTTGAACCTGCCCTGGTTGACGCGATCAGAGGGCACCACTCGCGTGTGTGTGCAATGGGTCGATGGAAGACTTCATTTGGGGGATTTTAATACCAGCTCACTACAGGCAGCGCGGCCACAAGTTCTGTAATTGGTGCTGTGGTTAAGCGCTAGGGTCTCAAAGAGGGATTCGATTTGTGGTTGTCGACGCTTGAACCTGTTCGTTGAGTTGCCCCATGTTAATGTTAATTATCGTTCATGTCGTCACCACAAGTTAAATTTCTAGTTTTTCAAATTTACTTGAATCAATATTTTATGAAAATTTACTTTGAGTAGCTGTAAAAATTCTCAGGCACCTTTATTCAGGTCTGCCTGTGGAGTTTTATCGAGTGAAGTTCTATCCTGAATTCCAAGGTTGTCAGTCGCGTGGTTAAATTTCAAGGGTGAAAAGTAACTTTATTATCACGTTTTTTGCGAAGGGACCGACTGAGGGGATTTTCATAATGCTGCTGACCGACTTGCAGTCACGGACTCAAATTTGCATAAATACTCGATGAAAGCTAAATTATGGCACAATCCGGTTAATGTTTGCTATTTTCAAAATTGCTCACTACAATTGACTTTAAATTTGAATTGCGTTTTGAATTTCAGTTTAACCGATTGCAGAAACATGTTGAGAAAAACCCTCTGATGAGGATACAACTATTGTATCTATTGAAATTAGCGCTCCCAGGAGGAATATGTGAGGTCCCGAAATGGAAGTTAGGTTGGCCTTCCTTTCATTGAAATAGAATATGTTTTTTTTAGTTACGTAGCATTTTTTTTCGGTTCACTGCTGCCCAGCGTTCCAGCACCTCCTTCTTCCTTCTTCACTTATATCGTTTCATAAATTTCTTTCTCGACTTACTCTTTCTATGCACTTAGAGCATAGATCTCGCGTTCCCTTGAAAGAAAGAAAACAGTTTATTTCCGATTAAGATGATATAAAAACACACATCATTGGTTTTTAAAATATCTTGAAGTAAGGATCCTTAGTTGCACACACACATGCGTATCGTAATACCAATGTCACTAGTCGAAGCAAATGATTGATGGCAATGTACTCCTACTGTTGCTTAATCTACGTTTGATAATATATGGGGCTACAATTTGAATAGAAGTCAAAATTACTGTGACAATGCAGTGTTAAGAACACTCTTACCAGTGCACACTTTAATTAAAATACGAGTTCAGGGACTTGCGTTGTAAGGAATTGTATAATTTTGAAGGTAAAACTGAAGGATTGAAATAATTCTGCGTCTAAGACTATGAGGGCGACATTCAGAACTATATTTTCACTCATACGTGTCAACTACATAGTATGTCAGTCAAGGAGCTCCGGGAAAATGTTTTTTATTACACTAATTTATGTTATTTCTTTGCTAATAATAGTAACACAAAATAATTTACCTGAGTTAGAAACTTGAAAAGGAGTGTTCTACAACCACCTCCAAAATATTTCTAAGATAATTAAAGTAATATGGATAATTAACTACCTAGATGAGGCTGTGAAAATATGCTCACGAGCGTAAGAAATGATAAATTGCGATACACAAGGTTAACAAGAACATTTTAGGACGTAAATAAGAGAAGAGAACATACATATGTGCAATGACGGTCGATGTCGGTACTTGCGGAAAGACCGAGAGAAGAAAGAAACAATATGTGTGTATAAAAATGTATTCAGTAGCTAGTTGATTGAAGTTTGATGGTGTTTATTTACTAATGAATGCAATAAAGTTTAGTATAATAAGCTCAGTAGGGTGAAAGTACTTATGACAGTTTCCACGTGCATTGTCACGTAAGCTTTGGCTTTCTTGATATCAGGGAATAATATTGAAAGTGTTTGTGAAAGCAGTTTTTCACAATTTCTTTTCGAGTGAGCATAATACGGTGAAGGTGAGTTAATTGCCTAAAAGAAATTGTTTTAAATAACAACATATTTAGGAGATTTCTCATTTAAATGCTTGACAATAATGCAGGGAAAAAAAATACAGTATTCATAGGTCAAATGCAAGTCGTTAGATCAGAATTTCCTTTACTGAAACTGTGTATCTGTATGCATGTATATATGTACAGAGATACTAAGATCAAGGCATGAAATAACAAGATATTTTTTTTAAATTAAATATTTTAACATGAAGGTCCATAGTTAATAAACATCTTACTAAAGATATAAAGGTAGGATGACAGCCCATGCCAATGCTTGTAAAAAACGAGAGAAAAGCATACAAATATATTCATTAGCAAGTTATTTAAAGTGATGATTTTCATTTATGAATGTTATACAGGAAATTTGAAGTAGAGCTCACTGGGGTGAAACGCTTTTGACGGTCTCCATGTACAGTGGCATTCGAGTTTTGGATTTTGTGACATCAGGGAATAATTTTGAAGCTTTGATAGATAATTCATATTCGGAAACTAAAGAGTCAAAATGGGGGAAATTTAACAATATCTTCTCGTGCGAACATAACAAATTAGTGAAGTCCACACTAATTGGTGCATTCCTTCTTCTTTTTAGAATGCCTTTAATGCGGTTGGAGGGGCTTAAACTAACATCTAATCTAAGGAAGGAAACAATCCCCATGAAGTGCATTGAATGAGATTAACATTTAGCACGTGTTGGGCACTTGTTCTCAGCATTAGCTCCTCAAGGAGTAAATTTAAGGTCCCGAACTAATGCCTGGGTGGGCTCCTTCTTTTGTTCAGTATTCAACTCACATCTTCTTCCATGAACTTCTTTAGTCTTGCTTCTTCGTTGCGGAAAAATATAATCTTCTGTGGGGAGACACTTGTGCATTGATTCCCCGTTCCCTTAACTTCATACTGAGTGTGACCTTCCCATTTCCTGCCCTGAAAACTCGTCAAAGGTGATTAGGGAAGCTTAAACTATTTGAAGAAAGAAAGTTGCTCATTTTCAGTTGATTACATTTTTAGAGGCGGAAGATTTCTATTCGGCTGACGCTTATGCAAATTGAACAAGAAATTTGCTCCCTACCGAATCAGTGTCTGGTGTCATCATCAGGCCGCAATAGATGCCCGTACGCAACGTTTCCTCACATTTGTCGTCCATGTGCGAGCATAATTTCCCCCCTTTTAATTTCAGGGAGAACTAATTTATCCTAACCAAATTATTGTCAAACTGAACACAGCCGCTTCCGAAAAGCAATACTAACTTTATGAATGCTACGTTGATAACTATACCTAATCATCCAAAATATGAATTAAAATAAACAAATAAAATAGTACCCATTATCTAAAATTAAATCCGCATTGATGCGTCTGATTCTTAAAATGAGAAGTAAGGCAAATATCTCTGTACGTATGGTCATTTTATTAATACAAATGGTAAAGTCTAATCGAAAAAATTTAACGTTTCGAACTAAACAATTCATCTTTAGCAAAAGAATTCTGCGACAAAAACAAAACGAATATGAGTAAATTAAAACTACACTATACAAAAGAATACTACAACATATACAGAAAATAGTCGTAAATCTAAAATTACAAATAAAAATAAAACATTTAAAAAACGGAAACTAATGATTCTGATACGTATTTGCGACAAGAAGAAAAAAGCACTTTGAGTATCATTTAGAGGGGGTCTGAGCTTGAAGATGTATAGCGACTCAAGGATGCGTAAATCAATCGTTTGAGGGGCACCTGCAAGGATTTCAAAATGATTCACGGAAACAGGGACGTTACAGTTTTCAGCATGGGATCAAACAGAGGACAACAGTGGAGGGGAACCAAGAGGACGACCGGTTCTATAGCTGGGCCAAGCGTGCTCGGCTACTCTGGGCATAAGAGAACGACAGGTGGAACCTACGTACTGTGATTCACAACGTGAACAGCTAAACTGGTAAACCACAGAGGAGCACATAGCAGGGCGCAGCTTATCCTTAAAACGGAAAAGGGGACCGATTGTAAAATTGTTGACAAGAATAGAATGAGTTTTAAGCTATGGAAAGACCTTGCTGATTAGGAGTTGAACTTCCTTATTTAACTTATTCGACTGGTGTCCAAAGTAAGGAAGTTTGAGGAAGAACTTCTGTTGATTACATGATTGGAGTGCTGGAGTGCGATAATAAATTTTAGACAAAATTTACCGATTTGTTTTTCGATAGTAAATGAAGGAAAACCATTCTTTAGAAAAATTTGTAAAAATCGAATTCTTCATGTAAATATCGAAAGTTAGAACAAACTTTGAACGCTCTACTTATGAGATTTCGAATGCCGCAGAGTTTAAAAGGGATCGCACAAAAACTAAAATAACCAGTACCTAAACCTGAGAAAGTGCCTTTCCTATAAACAGAACCTTGGAAAGTATTATCAACTTTGCTAACATTGACATCCAGAAACGGTAAACGGTGGTTTGTTTCATCTTCCCTCGTAAACTTAATATTCTTATGACGTGAATTCAAATCGTTCAGAAAAAGATCCGCGTGAGATCTCTCTTTAAACAGCACGAATGTATCGTCTACATACCTTTAATAAAAAACGATTTAAAATTATTAGAACAGTCTTTTAACCAGCTTGGCTCATAGTGGCACATAAAAATATCGGCGAAAGTTGGGCCAAGGGGTAAACCCATGCCCAATCTCTGTCTTCTCCTATTACCTGAGTTTTGAGAAATTGTTGCTTCAATTAAAATCCATCCAGTGTTCAAATTTCAAACAATTTTCCAGTCTGCTCCGCAATGTGGCTCAAAAATATTTTTATAGTTTCAAATCTTTCAAAAGATTTTCTGCTATTTTTTCTAAAAACTATATATTACTTTCAAAGACCCTGGCTTCCAATAAGGATATTATTGTTTCAAGGCCTGATAAGGGTAAGGGTGTGGTCTTGGTTGACAGGGTTAGGTGCGTTGAGAGCATGAATAATATTTTCTTTCGGGATCGAAAATTTAAAGAAATTACCGAGCCACTACACAAATTTTCAATCCATATCGAGGACAAAATAAATAATTTTTTACTTCGTTGAAAGAATGAGGGTTCACTTTCAAAAGACGATTACAGCTCTCTGGGCGACGGGCTCGGGACCCGGTACTTTGTATGGTCTCCTTAACATACATAAACCGGATTCTCCGCTAAATTTCAGTTTAGGCCAATTTTTGCTGCATTTAACACTCCAAGTTTTAACATGGCTTAATATTTGGTTACAATCTTAAAACCCTCTTACTACGAATTCTTATGCCGTTGACAACTCAAGGTCTTTTGTAGAAAGCTTATCAGACTTTAATGATACTGATGACCTATTCATGGCTTCGTTTGACGTAAATAATTTGTTTACTAATGTTCCGTTGATTGAAACCCTTGAAATTTGCTTGGCTAAATTATTCTCAAATTGTTCGGTATTCATGAGGTTTTCTCGTAAGATCATGCCGAAACTGTTAGAACTAGTTGTTTGCAATTCCTTTTTCATCTTCAATAATAAATATTACCAGCAGATAGACGGATTGGGCATGGGTTTACCCCAAGGCCACACTTTTGCCAATATTCTTATGTGCCATCATGAGCAAAGCTGGTTAAAAGACTGTCTTAATCATTTTAAAGCGATTTTTTGCAAAAGGTATACAGACCATACATTCGTCATGTTTAAAGAGAAATCTCACGCGGATTTTTTTCTCAGCTATTTGAATTCACGTCATAAGAATATTAAGTTAACGAGGGAAGATGGAACGAACCGCCGTTTATCGTTTCTGGATGTCAATGTCAGCAAAGTTGATAATACTTTCCAATGTTCTGTTTATAGGAAAGGACCTTTCTCAGGTTTAGGCACTAGTTATTTTAGTTTTTGTGCTACCCCTATTAAGCTCGGCGACATTCGAACTCTCATAAGTCGAGTGTTTAAAGTTTGTTCTAACTTCCAATATTTACATGAAGACTTTGATTTCTTACAAATTTTCCTATAGAATGGTTTTCCTTTATTTACTAACGATAAACAAATCGGTAAATTTTTGTTTAAAATTTATGATCACACTCCAGCAGTCCAATCATGTAATCAACAGAAATTTTTCCTCAAACTTCCCTACTTTGGACACCAATCGATCAAGTTAAAAAGGAAGTTCAACTCCTAATCAGCAAGTTGCTTCCACAGCTTAAAACTCATTCTATTCTTGTCAACAATTTTACAATCGGTTCCCTTTTCCTTAAGGATAAGCTGCCCCCTGCTATGTGCTCCTCTGTGGTTTTCCAGTTTAGTTGTTCACGTTGTGAATCACAGTACGTAAGTTCCACCTGTCGTACTCTTATGCCCAGAGTAGCCGAGCACGCTGGGTCCAGCTGTAGAACCGGTCGTCCTCTTGGTTCCCCTCCACTGTCCTCTGTTTGATCCCATGCTGAAAACTGTAACGTCTCTGTTTCCGTGAATCATTTTGAAATCCTTGCAGGTGCCCCTCAAACGATTGATTTACGCATCCTTGAGTCGCTATACATCTTCAAGCTCAGACCCCCTCTAAATGATAGTCAAAGTGCTTTTCCTTTTCTCGTCGCAAATATGTAATCATTAGTTTACGTTTTTTAATTGTTTATTTTTTTATAATTTTAGATCTACGACTATTTCCTGTCTATGTTGTAGTTTCTTTTGTGTAGTGTTGTTTTAATTTACTCATATTTGTTTTGTTTTTGTTGCAGAATTCTTTTTGCTGAAGATGAAGTGTTAAGTTCGAAACGTTCAATTTTATTCGTTTAGACTTTACAATTTGTATTAATAAAATGACCATACGCTAAGCGGTTTCCGCCTTTTCATTTTAGTACCCGTTATAAATGCTAAACATTTATTTTCCTTCTTTGTTGGTCTTCATTCGTGAACGGACAGGAGAGCCGCCAATTCAGAATAATACAAGTAAAGAGAATAAGATCTTCTCTTCTAACACCAGCGATTCTTCTCTTCCGACAGCAGCACCGAGGTTTGTTTGCTCGTTTGATCACCTGGGACGAGGGTGGCAGCAGAACAGATGAAAGCTTGAGAAATTAATTTTGCGGTTTGCATTTTCGAATTTATGAAAATTTGCCGCTCTCAGTACGGTTTTTAAGATAAATGTAAACTTTGATTTTTGCGTGAAGAAAAGGTATAGAGATATTTTGCAGTGCTCATTAAAACATTTGCATTTTTCGAAGGGTTTTTATTGCTTCCACACAATGCATTCGAGGAGGACTACCACAAACTCGTACGTGCTATAATTAGGCCTGGCATTAACTCACCTGCTCTTACCCAGAATGTCATTAGCGTCAAGACTCAAGTGAAAAGTCATTGATTCCCTCAGACGACACGCACAACGCGCGCAGACACACAGAAATTTGGTCAACTCAACATTTTTCAGCTCGATAACCAAATTCCGCCGGCAATTTTTTCCACCCAAAGAGGATCTTGATGATTTAGCGGTTTGTGTTCAAGTTGCGCCAAATTTTAGTGGATGGTCTGAGTATGCTCCGGTCCGCTGATGTCATAGAAGATGATGAATTTGAGAGCCGATGACCACGGCATATTTTACCATCTTGAAACTAGCATTTAATTCCGAGTTTTCCTTTCCAAAAAACTTTTATTACTGGACAGTTATCATTTCACATCGGGGGCAAGTACAACAGTATCTGGTGTGGAATTTACCATTTCCATGAAACATTTTTACTTGAGTTTTAAAAGATGTGACTAATTGACAAATAAAATTACGGTATTAACTTAGAACCCTGAGACGAAAAATAAAATATTCATTTTAGGATCGTAATTTCGAATAAACAACATACAACTAGAGCGGGTGCTTCCCCCGATCAGAGCCTTATGCTCATGGCGTTATACGAGAACAATTTGAAGTACGCGAGAGCTTGAATTGCAACGCAGCTGCCCATGAAAGCGCAGGTTTTGCCTGTGCTTTGCAATAACGTATTCTTCTACATGAGGAATTTTTACTGTTCCATTGATCACGTTTAACAGGTGCTGAACAGGGACTTATAGTGTGTAAAGGAAGCAGACCGAATCGCTCGTTAAGACAAAGTATTTGAAGCAGATACACCTATGCGTGTGTGTATCTAGCCAAACGACGTCTTTTCGCGATGGTACTAATATACCTACTTGCATCATTACTTACAATATAATAAATTAATTTACAAAATTACGTTCCATCTCCCTTCGGTGGATACAACTGTTGTATCTGTGGGAAAGGGGACTCCTAGGGCAAAATGGGAAATTCTAATATGAAGGTTATGAAGACCTTCAGTGTGTTGAAATAGAATAGGTTTTATGTTTCGTAAAAACGCATTTTTCACTTCACTGCTATCTTCTTTTTCAGCACCTCCTTCTTTCTTCTTCAACTTTAAACTTATTTCATATATTCCTCCCCAACTTAGAGTTGCTGTGCTTTGAAGGTCTTATGAGGGAACACGCTCTCTGTATAGATCCCGCGTTCCCTCAATTCCATACTAAATGGCTCATTCATCCTTCTTCTGTTAGGAACACGCTTTTTTCGAGGTTCTAGGAAGGCTTAAACTAACTTTTCTAATATAATTTATGTCCCATTTCATTATATTTGGATAATTTGGCGTAGGTAGAACTATCGTAGACGCCACTTAGACCACCGTAATATCAACTTCTGTTTTTCGTTTCTAAGTTACAAAATGTATTTTAAAATCTTATTGACTCTAACTAGCAGCTCTCAAACCAGTGTGCGTGGGAAATGGGTTTGGTAAAACTGGCCTCTTACGGCTAGTTATTGTTATTCCCAGTCGTTTGTTCCTTAGATCTCTATTGCTCAAGTTTAAAGGTTCTCTTATTGACCCCTGTCTTGAATTATTCAAAACGGACCTCTCTTTGTTTCAAAAGTGGTGTGAGTAGTCACCAAGTCTGCCTCTAACGGAGAATCCTGGAATTCAGGCTATGAGCTGTGCATTTGATGCTCCTGTTGCTCCCGATGTAGAGAGTTTTGAGCGCTTTGAGGGAACCCAAGAAGACAGCAGCCGGACTATAGTCGATCGAAGAGCCCGCTGGCGTTACCGGCAGGAAACCAGACTGTGCAAGCGTCAAATTTTCTTTAACAAGCTTAGTTCACCAAATGCTACACAGATGCTTTCCTGGTTTTGATGATAACGATCTGAATATCATCCACGTTCACCAAAGTAAAAACAGCTTTTGGTGAACTAAGAAAAAGAACTATTATACTTTGCTATGTAATTCAAACTTGATCGAGGCGAAATGCCAAAAAAAGTGAGATAGCTTCACGACCCAAAAACTGATTGCAAACACCGCAGTTTGTGTTGAACGTCACCGGACTTTTAATGTTAGATAACTCAAGTATTATTACTCCTATACTATTCCCATTTAGCCCATGTTCACTATTTTTTTGGAAAAAAAAATCAGTTTCGAACCATGATCAGTCTTGTATGCCCCTAGGTTTAGTAAATTAGGTTAAATATAATCTGTGCATCTTAAAATAGCTTTGATGATAGGATGCCCTAGAAGTCGCTGAACTTATTCGGGCCCACAAGTAGCTGTACTCAAATGTGTCCATTGTACTAGATTTGGGAGAAAATCTATTGCAATAGCACTTGTGGTAAATAAAAAATTGTTTGAAATGCGAATATCAAATATAGCGCTACTTTGTAGAGCAACTACGCTAACGTTAGATGCTATGACCCTTTATCAAGCTGTAGGATAGGAAGATGAGTGAGGAACCTAGAATGGACTTGTGAAGAGCCAACTGTTCGGTGATGTAACTCAGGTATAATAGTAGTAATAATTATATATTTAATTGGCCTGCCGAAATTGCATTTAGCTGGGATGCACAGGCTTGTTAAGTCCTAAAAATTACGATCCACATGTATTTGCAATAAATGTATTACAAATTGTAGCCTATCAGTTATTGTAGCCTATTGTAGCACCTAAACTCACATTTTTATACTGTATTACAGAATAACGTGCAGAGCCCACGTTAATTTTTAGCACATTTTGTCTTTCTCCTTGTCTGCATGATCACACGCTGACACGAACAAGAACTTTCCATTCGCATAGCGCTAGTGGGCGCCGATGAATACGGGATCCCCAAATACGGGATGAATACGGGAGCTTCAAGGATCCAAATTCTTTGATACGAATGTTTCAGCCAATTCCTCACCAAATTTAGGTAGCGCAGTATAACAGTGGTGAAGTTTTATTGTCCATTTCCCTGGAAACTGGGAAGTATTTAAAATCATATATTGTTTTGAAAGTCCCCTCAGGAGGATGCAACTATTGTCTCTTTTGGAATTAGCACTCCCAGGGGGAAAATGTGTGAGGTCCCGAGCTGAGAGTTTGGTAGGCCTTCTTTTTGTTGAAATAAAATATTTTTCGGAATAAGGACTACATTTTTTTCGGTTCACTGCTGTCCTGTTTTTTAGCACCTACTACTTTCTTCTTTAACTTTTATCTTGTTTCATGAACTTCTTTTTCAACTAACTGTTTCTAAGCCTCTTCTGCATAAATTCTACGCTCCTTTATCTCCATACTAAATGGTGCCTTCCTCCTACCTCTCTTCAGAACGCTGTTTTTGACGGTTAGGGAGGCTTAAACTTACATCTAATCTGATCAATCTGCTTTGAAAGCTCATTGATTGGTAAAAACTATTGTCTTAATACTGGCCTGAAATATTAATAACCGAATATCACCACATTGCAACTCAGAAAGTTTTAAAGAAAAGAAAATTTTGAAACTATTGATATATTTGGTCATAGCACCTCCTAGGAAATACCTAAGCACAACTTGCAGTGAGAAAAACTCGTTAATTCCCATACGCCGTTCACGGAGCTACAAAGTTTATTTCAGAAGAGTCAAGGATTTGCTTTCCATTTGTTCACAGCTTAATCCATAAGAACTCTCCCGTTTCCTGTAAAACATAGCAGTGAACGGGTGCAGCTACTTAGAACTGTGTCATTACCAAGTATCGAACTATTTCATTCTCGAACGTCAGCTGCATTCTTCGAACGTCAGTCGAAGAATGTTGATTTGCGACAGGAAAGACTGCCAATTTTTCGAGCCAGTTAATATAAGACCTACCTATCTACTGTCGGTATCCCCTTCATTTCTCTTGCTATTGGCTCACATGGCAGGAAAAAATGACGCGATGTGGCCTTGACCCGTAGTTTGTCACGTATTCCATCATTTTTCTAACATACTTTTTCATAGTCTTTCACTTGCCGCTAAGAATGTTCTCAAGGGTAGCTAAAAACTATTTATTATTCCTTTATACGTTATGCGTCAGTTCAGCGAAGTACAACGCCTATATAGGAAGTGTAATTTTGCCGCGTCATTTCCTGTGCTGATCTTCATTGATCGTCAACTATAATACCTGATGCTGATGACTACATTATGCATCAAAGGAGCGCACTGCCGCATCGTGAAGGCTAACGACAGTCCCATGTTGTGGTGTCACTGCTGTGTACTTCCCGAGACCAGATCAATCCATCTTGTCTGCACAGGCTAATTTGTTTGCTGTTCTTGCTTGTTCTCTGACGGCAACTTCGATAAAATGTTCGTGGTTGTGGTCGTCAACATATTGCTGGCATGTTCTGAGTTGTGGTGGTCAACGTTGCTATTTATAACCATGCATGTTCACACTTTACATTTTCATAAGTTGCGGAACCCCTTAATAACCTCTCGATTCATGCCGTTGCCATTTGTTGTTTTACATGAATTGTATCGTTGGCATGACGAAGTACATCTGCTGATGTTTATTCATTCGAAAATATGTTTTCTTTTTAAAACGCAACTCAGCATTTCTTACGGTCATCGGAAAACCTCCTTCTATTCCACCCTGCCCACATACTTGTGAGAAATATTAGGCCAATTGGCATTGCGTTCTAATGACAGCACTCAATGTAGTTTTAAACATAGGAGCTTAACTAATTGCAAGTTTTTCTTGTGTACTTAAATGAACCTTTATATTTATGGACAGCGTTAGGCTGTGATGGACATCATTTAAATCCAATGTAAATGTGCTTTTGAAATTAGGGACTTCATTAAGCACGAAGAAAGTCCAAAATATAATACTCAGTTTGTTCAACTGAAGATATTTCAAGGAACTAAACTTCAACGGTTCGAATTTTTGCAGTACATTGAGAATTTTTTGAACGTTCACGGTAAACGCTCTTGATTATATCCTTGAAGGTGACGGTTTTCTAGCTCATGCAGTCGATGATCGACCGTCTCTCGTTAAAGGTGCGCTCACTTACCAGTCTCCTAAATTTTTTTTTTCAAAGTTCAAGTATTTTGGGCTACTGTATATGAATGAAATTAAACTTTATCATTCATGTAGCGGAAATACATTTCCAACTACTAGAATATTATTTCAAATGTTAAACTGTAATAAAATGCTCTCCATTTCAAACCATAGTGAATTTCAAATTCGATTGGTTTCATATTATTGCTCGCTTGATCTTCAAGTCTTACTTCACTTGTGCTCACCGAAAAATTACAGAACTTTTATAACTGCCGGCCAACATCTGTAAGCCTGTCTTCCCCAGACCAGCTTCAAATTATTACACCAAACAACACCTCAAGGCGCTCTCTTCTCTAATTTGCTACGGGGACCAAACTTCTAGTGATCGGTTCTTCTCCTTTTTTTATCACAGTGGAGTTTTCACCGCATTTGAGCTTGACATGTTCGAACCAATTGCTCACATGCTTATTTTGAACGTCTTCAAAGTTTTTGTATTCAAAATAGTGCTGTACTTTTGTGTAGGAGTGAAACGTATTGAGAATTCTCGTTCCACCAACAGTGGCTCTCTAGGATTTGTTTTTCTTCGTTTCAGTAGTTTATCAGATATGTTATTCTTTCAAGCCTGCCTTCAAATGTTCACAGGTTAAAATAAAATTATAAATTAAGAAACAAAGGTAACCAAGATGTTCTCTGTTACTTCGCCAAAATATTTTATTACAGTGCAACGAAAGCTCTTCGTTCCCAGCTTGTCTCCAGAAGAGCCGTCGCTGCCAAGTGGCAGTAGCATTGTTTTTGCTGTTAAGTTCTTAATTACTTGATGTAAGTTGGAGAATCGGTTTAACTCCATCGCTGAAAAATTATTCGCATGAGGTAATTGGAAAATTTACTCACAGCTTCACAGAGACTCTCACCTCACAAGTACGGCAGGGTTGAGCTCTGCCTCATTTCGAGCCTCGTGAGACACGTGCGCTGGGTAAGCGCGGCAAGGCCTGATATTAACTTCAAGGATCCGTTCTAACACGGTCAATAACTTTGTTCTATATTGCAGAGCTTCGAGCAAACTCGAAAACAAGTGCACTATCACTATCAATTTCTTATACCAATTTGTTAGTGGAGGTTATGAATTGTTCATGCATGTGTGTGTTGCTGAAAAATTTTTTTTTGCCAAGCTGCGTAAATTGTTTAGGCCGGCTTCTTTCTTACGAATTTTCCCTTTTAAAATGGTGCTAGAAAGAAATGTTTTAACGTTCTTCACTAGATCTTTATTGAGCTTTTTTCTAACAAGTTTCAAAAGCCTTTTGTCTGTGCGTTGCGATTTGTAGTTAATTTTGAAGTGCTTTAAAATGTCAAGTTGTTTGAGAAAAAAATAATGAAAGTAAATCTCTTTCATTCTGCTTCGACGACTTACTTTGAATACTTGATATCATTCTGCCTTCTTTATATTCACAGAGATTCCACCTACTACCACAACTACCACCACTACCACTACTACTAGCAGCACCACTAGCACCACCACTGCCAGCCCTAGCACTGTTACTAGCTCAAGCACCCTAGCTCCGCATGGCGATAGAGACGGCGCTCTCGCCTGGAAGCCAGGTAAGGCTGCTTTTGTTACGTTCTCCATAGCCTCACAAGTCTACTTCTTACTTCAGTACATATTAGTCTTCATTTCATGTAGTGGTGTAATTAGTTCCTTTTGCTTTCTTGTTGCATGCTTCCTGCGTACTTCTTCAATTATCGTATTATTTTCCATCTTGTGTACTTACTACTCATTTGATCTGGTTAGATGGTTCAGAACGCTTGTCTCACTAGATACTTTATTTGGCGCGATAGTTTAAAACACATCTCGTTACGTTTCTCCTTTCCCATGTTCCTGCGGTTGTGATTTTCAAAATCCGTATATGTTAAATAGTAGTATTTTGTACCATTTGGCACTAAAATAAGTAGCGGTTGTCTGGCAGTTCCTATGCAGTGCTGCAAGCTGCTCACGTCACGCAGTCGTTAAGTTAACGGATAGAACACCGCCATTGATGACTGAATAACTCAGCCTGGTTTTGTACGGTGATATTCAAATTCTTCAAATCCTGACTGCATATATCAATTACCGCACTTTTACTAGAACACAGCTACAGTGACTTCCTCGGATTGATACTTCAACTTCCATCGTGGCCTCCAGATAAAAATACTACAGTTAGTGATCACAATTCGCTAATATAAGTTTTCATGGACGCATATTTTGAGCCATTCTTTAATCCCGGAACATTTCATTTTGTTTTTGTTTTAGAGTTCGGTTTTGAAGCCGTATTCTTCCGGTTGTGTTGATTTTCTTTTTTCCTTGAACAATTCTGTGTTGTTTGTGTGTTTCTTGTTCTTCACAGTTGCAATGTGCAACTTCTCATCTACTTCAATTGCTGTTCCCTTTTCCGTCCCATGCACTTAGTATTTATGCGTAAATTGAAGTTAACATGTAAGAATTAGACAAAGGTTTCTCTGCTTTGATTCTTTGACGCCACTAACCTGATCCTGCCGCATCACATAACTGCTTCGTGTACTTGCTTAACAATAGACTTACGAGTATTTTTGTGTGGAATTGCTTGTTAGCACCGGAATGGAACGATAAGCATTCGACACATCTGAGAGAGTGTGTCATAGAAAACTCGATAAAGAATGAGCATTTTACCGTAAAATTCGCCAACAGCATTGTTCAAAATATAAATACGAACTTCCTAAGTCAAATTGAGCGGTCTCGCTACTGAATTACCATAACTAACTGTCGCAGTAATTCCTCTGGAATAGATCATCTCATGCACAGCATAAATCCTGTTTTCTTTAGTGAAGCCTCACTATTTTGAACGACTGTAATAAAACATTTCTCTGCACCTGATTTGGGCAATCTTTCAATTTTCGTTTAATAGAATTCAGCATTTGTGATGAGAGGAACGCACGTGTACACATCAAAACTCATTTTCCAGACGATTTTCGATCTTAGCCTTTGCATGCAATTTTTTCCTACTGCGTGTTTTGCTGCACGTTGATGGGGACAATGATTTATGATGACAATGATGTAAATTTTCAAAATGTCTTTCACCGTTATTATAAACCATCAAAATGATGCGATTCAAACTTAAAGCGCGAGCTACAAGGGAATGGTCCACTTCGACGTATTCCAAACCTTCTAACCCACCTCCCAGCTTCATTTTCCAGCCGCAACTCTCAACTCTAGGTCTCAATCCTGGTACGCATTCTTAGCTCCTGGCCCTACATCATACTCCTTCTCCCCACATTAGTTTCCAGCTCCTGCACTCGAGCATTGCTGCACGCCCGTGCATTACATCCCAGCTATAAGTAGTTGCACCTGCTCTTAATGTCAGCTTCTGACACCAAGTACCTCGCTCCACAGCGCCAACAACACGCACTCGTCACTCCGACGTAGACGACCTGGTCATCTTGCATGAGTGGTTTGCGCTCAATAAATCTAATTTGTAATCTGGAGCGCAAGAGGTGAGCATCGCTGTGCTCCGTGCGACGCTGGTACGGCCGAAAGCCAGCGCAAGCACGGGAAAGTGTAGTAAAATCCAGGAATAAAGTGCTGTGGTTCATGTTGCATTTCACGGTAGAATATCTTGAGACAATTTCGAAACGTTTCATAGAAAGGTACTTACACGACTTAACAGGCTGTAGATTCTAATGGGCTCTAAAGTGAGGGTTCAAAGAGGAATGATTGGTATTGATTCTAACAGAACCACGAAAGAAAATTACTTGTCTTTTTGAACGTTTCTGAAAGCTAGTAATGGTATGGTGGCAACGCCCTGGTTTTGTGTCACTGTGTGTGCTCGCTTGTCTGGCTCGTGCCTGATGTCTTCATTGTTTCATGCCCTTGTGCCAGCATGTCTTCATGCCTCTGTGCCTTCATGCCTTCGTGCCTGCATGCCTTCATTTCCTTATCCCTGTTACGTTGCCTCACCCTTGGTGGCTTCGCAAGCATTTTCTCTCGTTCCTCTCGGACTCCGTGATTTTAATTGGGAATTAAAATAAAAATCTCTTTTTCTCTTCTCTTTTGAACTCAATGGTGACAGCTTTCCAGTCGCGTTCTTTTGAGACCTGTAGAGTTATTTTCCAGCATGATATTTCCCAGGTAAGAATATTCTGCAGATTACGACATTGTTCGGGTAAGGGTATTGTTCAGGTAAGGATATTATTATTCCATCGAGTATATTGCCAGAGTAAGGATATTATTGTATCTGAGCTATTGTCTTGGCAGAGATGCTATTCCATCGAGGACACTATCCAGGTAAAGCTGTCCCACCAAGGATATCATCCAGGTAAGAATTTTATTTATTGAATGATTTTACTCATATAAGGATAATATTTCCCTAGGGTATAGATCGTGTGCAAGTAAAAATTTTCTTCAGGTGCGGTCGTTTTTGTTTGGTCAAGTAACATTGTCGCTTAGGGGAACTGTTCTTCAGCGAAGGTCAAGCGACGCTTAAACCTGGGCAACAATTTAGGCAAATTACTGCTGTATGGTTAGCAGCTGTCGACTCCTGTGATGCTGACCGCAGGTCGCAGTGGTGCGCTGCGGGAGCTTCAGGCGTCCCAGTGTGGTCTGGTGGTGTGTTGCGGGAATGTTGCAATGTGCTTCTTCTTCCCTTCACCCTGTGCTACATCACCTTACCATACACTTCTTCCCTTCACCCTGTGCTACATCACCTTACCATGCACTACTTCCCTTCACCCTGTGCTACATCATCTGAACATACACTTCTTCCTTTCACCCTGTGCTACATCACCTTACCATGCACTTCTTCCCTTCACCCTGTGCTACGTCACCTTACCATGCACTTCTTCCCTTCACCCTGTGCTACATCACCTTACCATACACTTCTTCCCTTCACCCTGTGCTACATCACCTTACCATGCACTACTTCCCTTCACCCTGTGCTACATCATCTGAACATACACTTCTTCCCTTCACCCTGTGCTACATCATCTAAACATACACTTCTTCCCTTCACCCTGTGCTACATCACCTTACCATGCATTTCTTCACTTTAAAATGCGCACCTTCACTTCACTATGTGCTCCTTTACTTCGCAATTTGCTTATTCACTTCACAATGCACTTCTTCACTTCACAATGCGCACCTTCACTTCATAATGCACTTCTTCACTTTCCAATGCACTTCTTTACTTCGCAATTTGCTCCTTTACTTCGCAATTTGCTCCTTTACTTCGCAATTTGCTCCTTTACTTCGCAAATTGCTCCTTAACTTCGCAAATTGCTCCTTTACATCGCAAATTGCTCCTTTACTTCGCAATTTGCTCCTTTACTTCGCAATTTGCTCCTTTACTTCGCAATTTGCTCCTTTACTTCGCAATTTGCTCCTTTACTTCGCAAATTGCTCCTTTACTTCGCAAATTGCTCCTTTACTTCGCAATTTGCTCCTTTACTTCGCAATTTGCTCCTTTACTTCGCAATTTGATCCTTTGCTTCGCAATTTGCTCCTTTGCTTCGCAAATTGCTCCTTTACTTCGCAATTTGCTCCTTTACTTCGCAATTTGCTCCTTTACTTCGCAAATTGCTCCTTAACTTCGCAAATTGCTCCTTTACTTCGCAATTTGCTCCTTTACTTCGCAATTTGCTCCTTTACTTCGCAATTTGCTCCTTTACTTCGCAATTTGCTCCTTTACTTCGCAATTTGCTCCTTTACTTCGCAAATTGCTCCTTTACTTCGCAAATTGCTCCTTTACTTCGCAAATTGCTCCTTTACTTCGCAAATTGCTCCTTTACTTCGCAAATTGCTCCTCTACTTCGCAATTTGCTCCTTTACTACGCAATTTGCTCCTTTACTTCGCAATTTGCTCCTTTACTTCGCAAATTGCTCCTTTACTTCGCAAATTGCTCCTTTACTTCGCAATTTGCTCCTTTACTTCGCAATTTGCTCCTTTACTTCGCAAATTGCTCCTTTACTTCGCAAATTGCTCCTTTACTTCGCCAATTGCTCCTTTACTTCGCAATTTGCTCCTTTACTTCGCAATTTGCTCCTTTACTTCGCAATTTGCTCCTTTACTTCGCAATTTGCTCCTTTACTTCGCCAATTGCTCCTTTACTTCGCAATTTGCTCCTTTACTTCGCAAATTGCTCCTTTACTTCGCAATTTGCTCCTTTACTTCGCAATTTGCTCCTTTACTTCGCAATTTGCTTCTTTACTTCGCAAATTGCTCCTTTACTTCGCAATTTGCTCCTTTACTTCGTAATTTGCTCCTTTACTTCGTAATTTGCTCCTTTACTTCGTAATTTGCTCCTTTACTTCGCAATTTGCTTCTTTACTTCGTAGTTTGCTTCTTTACTTCGCAATTTGCTTCTTTACTGCATAATTTGCTTCTTTACTGCATAATTTGCTTCTTTACTGCATAATTTGCTTCTTTACTTCGCAATTTGCTTCTTTACTGCATAATTTGCTTTTTTACTTCGCAATTTGCTTCTTTACTGCATAATTTGCTTCTTTACTTCGCAATTTGCTTCTTTACTGCATAATTTGCTTCTTTACTTCGCAATTTGCTTCTTTACTGCATAATTTTCTTCTTTACTGCATAATTTTCTTCTTTACTGCATAATTTGCTTCTTTACTGCGTAATATGCTTCTTTACTGCGTAATTTGCATCTTTTCTACACAATGCACTTCTTCATTTCACTATGCACTTCTTTACTTCGCAATTTGCTCCTTTACTTCACAATTTGCTCCTCTACTTCGTAATTTGCTTCTTTACTTTCCAATGCACTTCTTCACTTTCCAATGCACTTCTTCACTTCACAATGCGCATCTTCACTTCACACACTTCACTATGTGCTTCTTCACATCACGTGCGTTTCCTCATTTGATCATGTGTACATTTTTATTTCACTTCTAAAGTTCGAAATGTGCTTCTTTACAATGTGCCCGTCTTCATTTCCCAGTGTTTTTTATAACTTCCGAGGTGGTGTAAAACTACACCGCTGAATATTCTCTAAATTACTATTTTGTACTCATTCATGAAGTTATTTCTGATGAAATGGAACGTGATCACTTTTCCTTTCATAAAATTGTTCAGTATAAGAATTGCGTTCTTTTCAAAACTGCCGAATTCATTTCTTAACACATTACCCTCGTATGGGGCCATATGTGGAGCAATAGGTAAATTGCTCATTCACGTACCGGTATAAAAGAATGACTTTTCATCTGTTTTACGACCTTTTTTTTAAAAAATAACATCACACGAGGTGAAATGTAATCGTTCAATTGTATCTTTCATAATTCTCAAGAAGGATAAAAATGTCTTCGAACAGTAGAGTCGATTTTCCAATTCTGCTACTTACAACCAAACCAACCGTTAACAACCGCGGGAACGCGGGGAACGTGTCAATTCTACCATTATTTTTTTCTGTAAACACCTTAGGAAATCTAGCCCATTTCTCATGCATGTAGTTTTTGACTGGATAACAATTCCCTCCTTTGAGTGCGTACAGTGAGGGAATTCTTTTAATTGTGTTGTAGCGCCCGTACGGCGCAGCTGTGTTTACTACTCCAGCTGCACTGCGAGTTGTTGGCACGCGAGGCGATGCTTAGCAGAAGATTTTTGCCTAATTGATTGTCAAGACCGCGTTCCTGTAGGACACACTGCACGCAATTACCATCATTGTCGCACATTTTCAAGCTCCTGCTTGGCTGTGAGTTTGTTTCATCCGAATTTACACTGCTAACGCTATACGGCGGGTCGCAGGTCGGAAATTTTTGTGACCTAGAACAAGAATTTAAACTTGTGAAACGGGATGAAACTACACGGAATAAGTGAGTTGTTCAAAATGATCGAAAATTTAATTGATTGAAGTTTAACGATAATACTATCATAACACCAATATGTTTTTAGTGTGGTTGAACTCTTTAACCAAAAAACCTTTCATTGCAAATTTTTGTGTTTGGTATTTCTTTATTTTTAAGCGTTACTCGTACTTCAGCCGCCACTTGTTGGTGTGCAGACATTTGAAACTATTATTATTGGTTGCATACGTTGATCGTGTTGGAGTTTTCTCATCAATTTCTTGTTGACTAAAAACACGAACATGATTGCATATTCTGTAACTGAATTAGTGTTACTCTCAGGATTATACTGCTGCAAATTTGCAATCTTTTACTCGCTGGTAGGAATATTGTTGGCTCACTTGAACCAGCTTTAATCTTGGTTACCGAAAAAATAATATCTTATTTCGTTGTTAAATTTTAACACGTACACAATGTGTTGATAGTTAAATGATCAGTTCATTTTTTCCGCTGTCTTTATGAATAGTAGCTCATCATTTTTCCATACTTGGTTTTGCGTCATGTTGTGTTGCGAGGGCCCAGTGGCGGCACTGTGCGTGCAGTGGCCGGCCAATCTCTGGTAAAAATTTTTTCTCAGAGTGCGTGTTGAATGCGTGCTTCCGCTTCAAAATAGAAGACAGGATTTTAAAATAATTTGAAAATTAGTGTAGGATGCTGGGATAATTTGAAAATATTAGATAATAAGTGGCATCTACGGAAGTATATTTCAAATAAAGATTATCATTTTAATGAAAACTGTCATCAGTTCCTACCAAGTTAATGCCACGCTCAAGCATCTTCGAAAATAATAATAAAGTAAATATATAAGAGTATGTTCAACAGCTTACCCACGTACAGTACATACATCGCATGAAAAATATGACCATTAAGATCATGACGAAGTTGCCTTTGATCTCTGTGAACCATGCAGTTCCCACCACGCGTTTTAGTACCGTGGGGAGCTCCACTCTATTTAAGTAGATACCTTTTCTGGCATGCTCATCCCTCAACAGGGTTTCACCAATTGTATGGATGGGAAAAATTCTCCCAGAAGAAAGATGTGACGTCCGTAGCTGAATGTTAGGTAGGCTTTCTTTTTTATTCGGATTTTCTTATTTTGCTCTAGACTATTTTTCCGATTTATATGCTGTCGTTTTTCACAGCACTTGTTACTATTTTCTTCAACTTTTACTGTGTTTCATAAAATTCTTTCAATCATACTATTTCTAAGCGCTGGGTGTGGGGCCACACTTTATGCAAAGATTCCCAGTGCCTTTAACTCTGTGTTAAATAGTACTTTCCCCTCTTGAAAACTTTTCCCTCTTTTTGTTTAGGAAGACTTAAATTAATTTGCAATATAATCTCCAGCATGGGCTGGCTAACGAGCATTGCCTCGCTGCCTATTATGAGATTTAGCTGCTTCTGATGTGCATCACTAGCTAGCCAATGGCGAACTAGCAGCTCATGTTACTGGAACTTGTTGTGTGTTGTTACTTCCTTTTTGTTCACGATAATGTTGTGCAAAATTTTTGAGCTCTCAGTGTTCTTACGGCGAGTTGTAACGCAGTATAAAAACAGCGCTAAATCTCCAAAAAGCTGATTAATTTATCCTGTTATTTTCGGGTTTTAATATCAAAATTATTTATGTCGGTTCGTGGATGTGACAGGAGACTCTATTCCTCATACTTTCATTTTTGACAATTCTACTACTCATATGTATAGCCTCTGTTAATAAAAACAATTCGTATTTCTCAGCTTGAATCGTTGAAGAATTTTGGCGCCTCACAATCAGTGTGACTGAGACAACGAAGCAAGTGATACTTCTCTTGTTTGATGACAGTAGAATCTGTGTCGCGGTCTTTTAATCAAGGGACCGATAATGAACACTTCTATGATAGCTCAACTGCTCGATCGTAGTAATAACAGGAAAAAAGGTTCTTATCAGCGTGAAAAAATTTAAACCCTCTCGACATATACAAACACTAATTTACAGCCAATAATCCCTGTCGTGCCGTCTAATAAAGATGAAAACATTCTTTGTTAATTGTGGCGTCTGTCAGTTGTGTTGGTATTCCGAGACGATTCGGCATCAAAGTGAGCGCACTCGCGCGTGATAATTTGTGTTTGCTGTAAGTACACAAATGCAATTTCCCATTCTTTCATGGCGCTTCATTCTTTTATTATTCCGAAATTTTCCCAAAAATATGACACGAGTTTCTTCACATGTTCTTCACCAGTGATTGGATATGATTTACCAATCATTAGCTTTGAAGGATGTAAGTAGACATCAATGTATTAGATGTAAATAAGGTCTAAACGCAGGGGTAATTTTTGGGTTTGGTCGATGTCTCGATTCCTAATCCGTTACATCTGAGCGCTAAAGTTAGCACGCATCCACCACGACGTGAATTTCATGTGCTGTATTCATGCAGATTTCTGCATCTCCCCTTAAAACATTTGGGAAGCTTGTATTGTATTTGAATTATTTTTATTCGATACCTTCCCAGTTCAACCCCGATGGTTTTTAAATAAGGGTTACCCTAATTTATGTATTTGAAACCCATGGCTGGCCATCACTGGGAAAAATGCTTTAAAACCGTAAATACAACTGCATCCATTAGACAAACCTCGTCTTGCTAACACTTCAAAATGTTGCACAATAAATTCGAAGTAGGTTAACCAAATATCTGGGATGTTACCTTACTTGATGGTTTGAAATTAAAAACATTTATAATTTGTTAACATATTTAAAACTCCCATTGTTTGTGAAATCATAAGATCAACTAATATGAACGCTCGTATCTAGACTTTAAATTGGTTTGAAGTCGCATCTTGTATGTGGGCTTTATCACCCCAATGGACTTAGGTGGGGTTGTGAGCAGAGCGAAGCGTGCCAACACGTTCTAACACTCGCTGCTCAGGGGTGCTCGCGGCCATGCGGAAATGAGTACGCAGATGCACAGCTTGCGTAGTTGAATGTGTAAGCTAAATAGATGTTCAAAATCTGATAAAATTGGGTTTCTCCTCTGAAAGATAATTATTTTATGTACTTCGTTATGTGTTGTGTAAAGTTTTATGCGAAAAAATTAGTTGGAAGAAAAGTATATATTCTTCATAAAGTTTCAGGGCTGATTTCATCGAAAGAAAAACCTAAGAATGTTTTATCTGTACAGGAGTGTCTAAACTTTCATCATTTTCCCACATCTTTAAGAAGCTGTCGTCTTTAAGAAGCCGTTATAAATTCTAGAGTTTGATTTATTTAAATTTGTAAAATGAATTCCAAATCCGATTATGGTGAAACATTTATAAAAGAAGAGCTTTAACCCTTTCTGCTCTTCCAGTGCCCTCCACGCCAAGTTTGTACGTGCTTTCGCTTTAGAATAGAAGACAGGATTTAAAATAATTTGAAAATTAGCGTAGGATGCTGAGATAATTTGGAAATTTAGGGTAATAAGTGGCATCCACGGAAGTATATTTCAGGTGAAGATTATCATCTGAATAAAAACTGTCATTAGTTCTTACCAAGTTCATGCCAAAAATTCATGATAAGCATTTACATTTTGTCCCATGAGTCGAGTGAGGTTGTCTTAGCTTTATTTTTTCTCTTACTAAATAGTTAGGTTAAAGCTCGATTCGTTGTATAAATAATTTAGGAACGTTTCTGTTCAGGTCAGAAAACGTTTTCTCACTCGGTAAACTTCTCTGGCGGGCACCTTATTTCATAATTGAAAATAAACAAGGATTTACATGAACAGAAAATGGGGGATGCTAAGGAAATTTCAAGCATATTTGCCTGCTGGTACTGTCATTCCTAGAATTCTTTTACCTACAGTGTCGAAGTATGTGACGAAATGGTTTAACATGAACAAAGGGGGAAAATGTGAGGGTCTGAGCTGAGAGTTAGGTAGGCCTTTTTTTTGTTGAAATGAAATGTTTTTGTTACGTTAAGGACCATCTTTTTTCGGTTCACTGCTGTCCTATTTTTCAGCTCCTACTACTTTCTTCTTCAACTATGATCTTCTTCCATGAACTTCTTTCTCAACTTACTGTTTCCATGCCCTTTCTGCATAGATTCTTTCTGCGTTCCCTCAACTCCATTCTAAATGGTGCCTTCCTTCTTCCTCTCTTTGGATCGCATTTGTTGCGGATAGGGAGGCTTAATCTAAATAATAATCTAATCTATTCTAACATGAACAAATTTGATATGCTATGGAAAGTAAGATTTGATGTAATTCAATTTGAATTGAAACTGGATAAATTGAACAAACTTTTTCTTACCAATAACATTTTATGAAGAATATATTTGAAATGTTTCGTCTCCATCAAATCATTTCGTCTCATATCATGGAGTCAGCATTAACTACTTTCTTCACCCCTATTGTAAATTTCGTTTTGAAATGTTCTTCATCGAAACATTCTTACAAAGATTTTGCGGTAAAGTTGCCTCCATATCATTTCCCCTATACTTGTACGCCGTCCTTGCGCATTTTTGTTCATCTTAAGCTCCCGCCATTGAATAACGCTACTTCACTAACACTGAATTTCAAAGGTAAAAGAAACAAAAGTAAAAAGGAATGTGATCAGGCGAAGATAACTTAGAATTCGTTCTACAGTACCGGCCATAATATAAAGAACAGAGACTGTAGAGTTTCTAACTCGAACATTTAATGAAGTTCGGGAAAACTTCTGAGAAATGTATATAAACATAATATCTGTTAACAGGATACATGATTACACGGTTTACAACAATTTTGATACAAAATTCTAATTTGGAAAATAAATGGAAAATTATACCACGACCCAAAGTTAAGGAACGATACGAAAATAACATTATTTAGCCTGCACAATTTTTTTAACACTAAATACTCGTCTTTCCCCTCAGGGGGATACAACTGTTGTATCTATGAGAATTAGCACTCCCAGGGGAAAAATGTGTGGGCTCGGGCTGAGAGTTAGGTAGGCCTTCATTTTGTCGAAATAAAACATCTTTGTTATGTTAATTAAGGACCACTTTTTTTCGGTTCACTGCTGTCCTGTTTTTCAGCACATTCTACTTTCCTCTTCTGCTTTTTTCTTGTTTCATGAACTTCTTTCTAAGCTTACTGTTTCCATGCACCTTTTGCATAGGTTCTGCATTCCCTTAATTCCATACAAATTGGTGCTTTTCTCTTTCCTCTCTACGATTTGCTCTTTTTTTGTAGCGTTTTAGGAGGCCTTCCAACAACATTTAATTTTATCTAATCTTTTGATTAGATTAGATTAGATTTAATCTAATCTAATCTTATCTTTTGAATTCTAAACGATACCCATAATTTTTTCAAACCCTAATCAAGCAAATGGAGACGTCAACATGCAAAACTGTCTTTTCCAGATAATGAAATAATTTTGATAAATCGGAGTAAAAGTCATAAGTCGATTATAGAAATGTGTGTGGGTCAAAAAGTGCTGTCCATCGTGTAGTAAGCAAGATCTAAAACGCTATGTCAAACTGAGGTCAACTCAGTGGCGAATCCAAGTTCATTGTGTTCGGTTCTGATGGTAAAATTCCTGTTCAATGCAGAACAGGTGAAATAATATCCCCGCGATGCGCTAAAAAACAGACAAATTTAAAGGTAGGAGCACGATTGTGTGGGAATGGATTTTGTCAACATGAGTTTACCCAATTTTTTTTTGCGTTAAATTAATACACGTGCACGAGTTTATAAACAGTTTCTGAAGCAACATGTTGCACCGAATTTACACCTTAGTCCCTGTTGACCGGCAATTTTCCTTGCCGTAAGGCTAGAAAAATTATGAAGTTTCGATTGACTGGTCAGCTCTGAGTCCCGACCTGAGCCCTATGAAAAATGTTTGGAACATCATTCGAGAGAAGGCTCGGAAAATAAATCTTTGAAATCAAGATCATTTGTGGGTTTTAATGAAGAAAGAATGGGAGGGAATGACTTTTGGGATTTAGTCACAACTTAGGTTATGGAGTCCTCGGTGCTGTGAAATTATAGAAAATGCAGGTATCTTTTTTACAAAATTTAAAAGTAATTTTCAAAATTTTGTAATAAATGAATGTTTTCACCCAGTTCCTGCTCTTTTCGCCATAAAGTAATTCACCAATTTTCTACCAAAATGAAATATTGTATCAAAATTGTTATAAACCATGTTACAATAAATCTAGTGCATTGATGTTGAGTTTATCTACATTTCTCGAAAGTTTTCTCATAATTCATGCAATGATCTTTTGGTAATACACTTTAAGTCATTTGGTGTCCATTCCTTATAATTATGACCGCTACTGTCAGCTGTATCATAGTTTCACCGCCGAAAATTCAGCTGTGACTTCTTTTTTCACTGCGAATACCAAAATCTTCATCCGTTATTTTCTGTTCTGTTTCTGTTACTAATATCCTGCACCGTGAAGACCTGGAGTGTCATGGTACCTCAGCAGTGCACCTGACCTCACTTCAAGAACTGCGACTTAGGGGCTTAACTACTCATCACTATCGACCGGCCGTATACAAGATACAAGATTGCTGGTCGGTCAGCTGACTGAAGATGGTCTGAAATTTTATTGAAGGCTTCCTGTAGCGAACAATTTCTCGGTTCACATGTAGGATCTCGCAAAATATTAATTCACTAATTTTAAGTCATTTTTAAATTAGATTCACGTCTGAAGTAGTTGACGGCAAACGAATAGAAAAATTAGAAAGCTTTTTTCTTAATGTTATACTCAATGAATGATAGCTTCTCTCTCCTCCGTCTTCTTCACTTGAAATGTTGCTTCCCTCCTTCCTCTCTTTGGAATATCTTGCTTGTGGTTAGGGAGTCGTAAACTAATTTATAACTAGATGTTTTATACGTGTGTTGTATTCGTATGCAAATATATTGTTTTTGAAAGGATTCCCATACGTGTTTATTTTAATTTATGACCTTAAATGATCCTTATCAATGTTTATATGAAATAAATAACATTTGAATAATCGATGACCATGACTGAAATACTCGATAAATTATCAAGATTTATTTTGAAACTAACGCATTTTGTCAATGACACTACTCATTACTTTCTCAAGACCTATTGAGCCATGCCTCCTTAATGCAGCGTTTATTCAATTATGCTGTCTTATTTACGCTTCATTTAGATAATTCTTTTATAAAAATGGTAACTTTTAAATCACGATGCACACATCGGATTTAAATTTTAAATGGTGAAGCGAACGCAATGACTAGTTTTGAGGCTTTGATTTCATAAAAATGTTTCATCAAAAATCATTTCAACAAGATTTTAGAACTTCTTTTTGTTAATTAATACGTTTCTTAATTACATTTGGGAAACTGTTTTAGCTCCTAATGCCAAACTTTTTTAGGTAATATTTTTATAACTCCGCAATACTTTAGTATCCCTGTAGCCTTCTAAAAAGGAATAATCAGAAGTAGCTGGGTCGAGAGAGTATAACGGATGAGACTTCTTTCAGACAAATTACTCCGTAAATCTTAATTTGAGTAGTCCATCCGTGCGGGGTTGGCCAGAATAGTGATCATTGTTCTCTTTCTGTTAATCATGTAGGGTCTGACTTACAGACGGTAATTAAACGACTATCTGAAGACAATCGCTTGCATGTGAGTGAGCTGTAATGAAGACGACAGTAACTATTTTCAGTGGCAACTTTTTTATTTTTTCACTGTGCTCTCAACGTCATCCTTTTGGCTTCACAACTGAAAAATATGAAACCTCTATTTCATTAAAAAAAACAATGTATGCACTGCATAGCGGTGCTGAACGTAAATCAAAGACCTTGCATTAGTGAATGTGCTCTAAAACCATCCGAGAAAATCGGACATTTCTTTTTAGCAAGTCAAAATAGCCGTTAAATTTTTGGCAGTGAAACTATGAAACCTATAACGAAGACGAAGTTGTCTCTGACTCATCGCATTCTATTTTCTTTTCGGTTCTTTCACCTATCGAATTCAGTGTTCGTAAAGTAGCCTTTGCTAGTACTGAATTTCATTTCTTTTGACTTTTGTGATTTCCTGTGAATATTTAAATCTCCTTTTATGGGAATATTAACAGCTCAAAGTAAGTGAAAAGTGTGTTTGAACTTGGTTCTCTGTAAATTGAAAATTTAACTCTTGCTTCTATTCTCTTCATTGTACAACTACCAAACTGTTGATTTTTGTCTTGGCTTAATGTTCTCATGAGTCTGTTTTATGTCTAATAATTCCCATAATAAGAGCGGCCAGAGCAGTGCCATATCGCTGCCAATTGTTAGTTGGTTGTTTTGCAGCTGCTGGCATTGCTTCATCTAGCGAATTAGTCATGCGACCTCCCCAGTCAAGATCTAGCTCGACAACCCCGGAATAACCCGGGCTTCAAGTGATTACTTACTTGATTGAACATTCATCACTGGGTTATTGCAGTGCTGAGCCTGGTTCTCCAGCCCAAGCTTCTGCGAAAGAAAGAACATTAATTTGACTGATGTTCCATATTCATCGAACTGAGCACACTTGGCCGGTGGTGTTGAATTAGTGCTAACTCCGAATAATTTGAAAGAAGAAAAAGAAGCGATTCGAAGTAGCTCGCCGAGTGTTTAAATAGTTTTAAACGAACGCATGAAAAGTAATGGTGAATTCTAGCTCTCGAATGTTGAGAGCTCCATTCAGAGGGATACAATTAAGGTATCTATGGGAATTAGTACTCCCGGGGGGAAATGTGAAGTCCCGAGCTGAATGCTATGTTTTTGTTGAAATAAAATATGCTTTTTTCTGTTGAGGACTTTATTTTTTGGTTCACTGCTGTCCTTTTTTCAGTACCTTTGACTTTCTTCTCTAGCTTTTTTCTGGTTTCAAAATCCTTCTCAAGTTACTGTTTCTGTGTGCAAGGGATCCTGTGCGGGAAAAAACGTTGTTTATTGATTCCGCGTTTCCTTAATTTCATACTAAATGGTGCTTTCTTCCTTCTTCTCTTTGAATATCTTTGCTGTGGTAAGGGAGGCTGTAACGAACTTATAATCAATCATAGAAGCTTGACGTGGTTCTGGATGCGATACGAAGCAAAAGTCATAATCAGGGATTGTAGTAACTGCAACGATATGCACCTGAAGAGGAATAATTCTTCGAATATAGTGGATTAGTTTTGTTTATTACGCTTCCAGTACATATGATTTCCATCGCAACGTTTGCATTGTACGTAAACCTAGCTAGAATCTAACTTTACTCATTTTGACTATACCCTGTCAGATTTCCATCTATCTGGAGTGCTAAAATCGCGTGTGTATGATGCTGTAAATGATATTTAGTCAATACTGGATCCTACATCCAATTACTTCACGAACTAATGTCTGATTTTGCAGCATGTTCTTGTTCTAATATTTTCTGTGGTGCTGCTGCGTAATGCGATGGTTGTAGATAGTTGCGTGGTAACATGTTGTGTAGGTTGTGTTTCCTCTCTCTGCCTGTGTGATGGCATAAACGCCATTGTATTCCCTCAAACAAGAGTATATACAATCTTGTAACGTAAGTCAAATATTTGTGGTGTCGGTGACAAGAAGTCAAAGAAAACTAATTTTTAGTAACATTGTCAGCTGAAGCAGTTGCAGCGAAGTCGGGATTTGAATCTCATTCTGAAAATGATAATCACAGCCAATGTTAAGGATTTATAGATACCACTTGTGGAATCATTGCAAAATTGAGTTTTGAGCGCAATTGAGAGTTTGCTCATGGAGCTTAGGCTGCGTCAAATGGATCTGAATGATTGCTCCAGATCTATGCGTGCACCTTTCACTCATTATGGCTTCCTCTCTAATCACTTCTTTTTCGTTAATTTTTTACGTTAAGCTTACTGAGAACCGTATACGGTAATCGAAATCTCGTCGCTTAGTACGCTGTTTCGCCTAACTTCACATATATTTTTTTGCAAACTGAAGCTACATGCGTTTATTTTTTCAAAATTGGATGCCACGGGTACAGATGATGTTAAACGGAAGCTGATTTTTTGGAGATATCCTCTCATTAAACGTGGTACACTTATTGTATTTCTTCACAACTTTGATGAAGATCTATTCCCTCGAGGCACTTGACATTCACGTCCACCGAGCGTGGTAAAAGCGCTCCGTAAGGCCGCGTTCTCTTGCTCCTGCCTCGAGCAGGTACAGAAACCGTGCGGTGTTTGGATTGTTGGACGAATTTCCTAGGGCTCGCAATGCAATTGGAGGGAAGTGCGTCGGGGCTGTCGCATGCATTTATCGCATGTGAGACAGCGCTCCCTGATTTGCGTCTCTATTTGCTTGCGTTCATAAACTGGCTCACAACTCCTAGTCTCGGTCTGAAGCCGAGCCTGAGTTTGGTCCTGCACCCAATCAACTCTCCATTCACAAGCTATTAGTGGAATTACCCTCTGTGCAGCATTGCCACCCGGATTAGGATACATCACCAAGCGCTGCCCCTACTGCAGCCGTCGTATCGAGGGTGATGAATCGCGCAAACCAACTTAATTAGTTTCCTAAATGTCAATGACTTGTTTGATTAGGCCGACAAATTTTTCCCTCCCTGCGCTCTCTCCCTACGCATGATGAAATGCACGAACTCGCAACAAAACTTTCAACCAAAGTTATGCGACTCTAAATACTCGTTGAATTACGAATGTGCATCTGCTGAAGCTGTTCCGAGTTAGGGGCGTCGGTGCGCCGGGCATTACTCAGGGGGTCTCTGGCATGTGATGCTGCACAGCGGCTCGATCCAAGATTTGATTTGGCGTAAACTCTGAAACATTCGGCTGTTGATAGCCACGATCGAACTTTCTCTGTGTATCTCTGATTTAAAATTGAAGTACATACGTCAAATGATAAAATATTCTAGCAATTTGCTTTTCAAACACAGAATTTTCAGCAGTTCTGTATTACGTAGAGATTTATCTTTGTCAATCCTGAGTCTCATTCCAAGTTTTGAACGGTTTCTTCGCTCTTTAGGAGGAAAAGATGGGAGTAATTGGCTGCTGCTGTTTGTCCATCGTACAATTTGAGTTGGCGCTGCCGCTGTGTCCCAGTTTTTCATGAGCAATTTTGTCGCCAGCACATTTTCGAAAATTACGCCATAAAACTTCGGGAATTTTATAGGAGCCTATTGATCTCTTTGGAATGCCGCGACCCAGGAATAAAACGTTGAGCTTTGCAAAGGAAGTTTTAATATTTCAGGGCCTAAGTTAACTGCGATTACTTCATTTTAATATTTCATTCCTCAGAGTTATTGCTCAGGTTTAGGTAGAGCTTCAGTCGGCGAGGATAGTTTCTTTTAGGACCAAACTGACCAAGAAATGATGGTGCAAAAACTTGGTCATTGTGAACCGAGTTACATCAGAATTTTTCGCAGCGAAACAATTTCATGTATTACATGAAAAACTGGAAAAAAGTGTAGGCAAAAGGATGGTTACCGACAAGAAACGGCAGTTCAAAGAATCGCGCAAATCACCCCCATATTTTTAACACCGTAAAAATGCAATTTATGTATTCGGTATGCTTTGTTTAGTATCTAACGATTAACGTCAATTGAATGCTTGAATCACAGCAGTAATATGAAAATCAAACACTTTAATTTTGAAATTGGTGCGGAGATTGTTCATTCATTTCACCAAATGAAAGTTACTCGTGAAAACCGTCGTGTAAATGACTGTGTTCTAATAAATGCTAGCATATTTACTAGGCATAGTTTGGATCCTAGTTACTTCACGAGTTAGTTGGAGAGGCAAGTACCAAGCAAATAATTGAAATGCATCACATTCTAAAAAATACATTGCGGACAAATAAAATGAGGTCGTCATATTCTGCAGACGCAGACTCTAGGCGCAGTATTGTTTTCTCTAGTTTTGATATTAAGTGAGCATTCTCATCAAGAAAATCAGACGAAAAATCTTGATTTAAATGAAAACTATCTCTAAATACATGATGTAAATTTTATATTTTTATTCAAAAAGGTTACACGAGGAAATTGGGTGACTCTCTGCTGTGCTGCACCGCCCTGTCCCTCGCTGCTGTGCTGCACCGCTCTGTCCCTCGCTGCTGTGCTGCACCGCCATGTCCCTCGCTGCTGTGCTGCACCGCCATGTCCCTCGCTGCTGTGCTGCACCGCCCTGTCCCTCACTACATGTGTTGACAGTAGGCCCTGTCACTAGCCCCATTTGTTGACAGTAGGCCCTGTCCCTCGCTACATGTATTGACGGTAGGCCCTGTCCCTCGCCCTATGTGTTGACGGTAGGCCTGCCCCTCGCCCCATGTGTTGACGGTAGGCCTTGTCAACTTGCCACGAGGACCCCGCGGCACCCACCCATGCGAGGCGGTGCCCGGCGCCAGGAGATGCCGCTACGGACTCCTGTGCCCTGTATATCTCCCGCACTCCTCCAGCGCTCACGCGCACATAGTTTATTTTCGTCGCGCGTCGTGATGTTCAGCGCAGCGCTGTTCGTACGTCAAGGAATGTTGTTTTGCGCATGTACTCGTTTGAATAAAGCAATGCTCCCTTCAGAGGGATACAGTTATTGTATCCATGGGAATTTGCACTTCCAGGGGGAATACGTGGGGTCCCGAGCTTAAGGTTAGGAAGCCCTTCTATCCGTTGAAATAGAATAGTTTTCTACTTTATCACAAAGTTTTTTTCAGTTTACTGCTCTCCTGCCTTTTAGCACCTCGGATTTTCTTCTTTAACTTTCATCACATTTCATTACCTTAATTCTGAACTTACTGATGGAATGCGCAGTAAACTTGTGCGGGAACACACCCTGTACGTAGATCCTGAGATTCCCTCACTCAATACTAAATGTGCCATCACGCCTTCATCCTCTCTCTCTCTTTGAACATCTCTATTGTGGTAAAGAAGGCTGAAATTAACGTAAAATCTAATCTCTTAAACTCATCACATAATGCTACGCCGTCACATTACGAGCACACCTCGACCAGAGCTCAGGCAAAGATTGGGAAATAACCTCAACTGCGAGCGTACATAGGAGTGAGCGGGACCGTGAGCTGGGCGAGGGCTCGCGTCTAAACTCTGGACGCGCGGTGCACGGTGCCCTAAGTCCGAAGTCTCCAACTGCTCTTCTTCTCGTGATTGGCATGAGTGACATTGCCACTCAATTTATTTTTTTCAATTAAACTATGAGTTACTTCAGAAACATTTATGAATTTCAGCTCAGTTCAGTTTAAATCTTTGCTACTTTAAAATATCTTCAGTGAACTTTTTCACCCTCGTTGTGCTACATGCTCTATCTTCCATGCATTGATTACAAACGAACGAAAAATAAGCTGGCGTGCTTGCGTCATTCATTTGCATGCATCGCGTTTCTGAATTTGCGGCTCATTTTGACGTTAACGCGATTTAATTGCTAGTGATGTTTACAGCCTTCCAGCATAATTCAAAAACCAATTTCGACGTGGAATTTTAGTTGTCAGTTAATCGAATCAAATTAGAATCAACGGTAACCCACATTGTTTGAACAAAGCCGGTATGGCATTGAACAGGACTTTATGCTAAAGAAACTTGCACTGAAATACTACTTTCAATGTCTCTACATGGCGCAGGCACATGCATGAACATAAACTGAGGGAAGGACGGTACTGCACTAACTAACTGTCAAGATGGTGGGTGACTCGTGTTCAGCTCCCCATACTGCATCTCTTTCCTACATGTTAGGATAATGCCAACTTTTTCAAACATTATTTCACTTACTGGTTGGATAAGACGTTTCCGGTGTTCGCTTATCAACAGCTGAGAAAAATGAAAACTGAGTCATAAGTAAACGTATTGAATGAATTGGAATAAAAATTCCAACACTCGCACAACCAATACTATGAAAATTAAGCAGACAATTTCTTTTTTTTGGGCGAATCAAAGGATCGATGGTTGTTACCTAAAACAGGTTTAGCCCCAAGATTGAAAAGATATTTTAAATTCTTGAATAATTAAAAAATTTACCCTACCCAAAACAAAATCCCAGTTGTTAACCGGGACATTGCACAAGTCTCTATGATCCCGCATAGGTGAATGCCAAAGAATTACTGTAATATTTTCAATGCAATAGCTCTCATCGCGATGTTCGGGGATCATTCAACCTTGAGCACGGGAAGTCCTGCCCACATCTTCAGACGCACACACTCGTCAACTTCCAACCTTTTAGGAGCTTTGCGGTCAATGAAAACATTATAGTGGGAGTGGCTAGTGTAGATAATGCTAAACAAATTAACGGCGTGTTATTTTCAATATCAGATCCATTGAAACTTCTAGAGATTACTACTACTATTCACCAGTTTGTTGTATAGGTTGAAGATGTGATCAACAGTTTTTTTGGGAAAAGTTGAGGGCATGAAAATATATTTCAGGTGTAATCTATTGTGGCGGCTCATCTTATAAACGGCTTTTATGAGCAATTTAACACGTTAACTGCGGGGAATTTTTACTCAATTAAAATCAAAGCCAATTTTAGTAATCAATTTTTAAAATAATGATCATGAAATGAATCATGCCTTCATTTAGTTTTGAGTACTTATGAAAGTTGAGTTTGTGGCTACTGGTCTGTCAACAGCATCATAAAAATCCTCTCGGTGACCACCGGTGGGTCACGCCTCGGTTAACGTATTAACAATGAATTTGTACTCCTAGAATCCCAGGGGGTAAATGTGAGGTCCCGAGCTTAAGGTTTGAAGGTTACTGAGACCTTCTTTTTGTTGAAATAGAATAGGCTTATGTTTTCGGATCATCTTTTTTTTCAATTCATCGCTGTCTACTAACTTATTTCATGCATTAATGGTGTGGGAATACACCTTGTGCATGGATCCTCCATTTCCTGAGCTCCATACTAAATGGTGCCTTCCACCTTTCTCTTCTTGGGACATCTTTGTTGTGGTTAGGAAAGCTTAATTTAACT
Source organism: Platorchestia sp. MABIK (assembly GCA_014220935.1). Lineage (NCBI taxonomy): Eukaryota > Metazoa > Arthropoda > Malacostraca > Amphipoda > Talitridae > Platorchestia > Platorchestia sp. MABIK. Next base: position 14,821 of record JACJUY010005390.1, on the reverse strand, counting down.
TATATTGTCTAGTCTGTTCTCCTTAAGTAACTTTTATAAAAATGTTTCATCATTGGTCATAGACTTCTAAACTTGCCACATTTTAATACGTACACAGTTTAGTAGTTCGGTACCGTAAAATAAAAAAGCCACCAGGATGCACTCACCCCTTGTCCTTTCCGTATTTCGGTCCTCACACCGGAGAAAATTGTCGTCATATTTACCAATAACTTCAAATTTGGTTTAATTTTCTGTCTCAAAGATAAACTTCTTGTATGCTGCAATCAGTTGCGCTCTATGTATACATCTGAGTGCGTGGACATGACTTCCCGTGCTCAACGTTGTAGGGTCGGCTCATGCTAAAATCCTTTAGCAACTCCGCATTCAACCAAATGACATCCTGCAGATTCAAATGATTCAAATTACTAGCAGTGATTTTAAAGTTTTAGACGGAGGCAAATCTTTCCAACGATTTAAGAATTTTGAAATTCTTTTTTCCTTCCTAAGATCCGATTTTTATTAATTATACAGCCAAGCCATCTAAAGAGCCATCTTGGTTCCTCTGAGTCGGCTGTAGCCAATAGCTGGCCTGCTTTATCTTTATTATTTATTATTCTAAGTTAGAGATTTTTAATTCCTATTCATTCCAGTGTTTTACTATTGACTTTGATTGTTCTGTTCCTTCGCTGATGATGAGCGAACGCTCGAAACGTCCTATTTTAGTAATAAATGTCTTATGCGATATTCCGCGTTCTATCATGTGTGAATTCGCTTGGTTTGCAGTTGAAATGATTTACACACAAAGTTAACTTGGAATTATATTATTGACTATGCTCTTTCCAAAGCTTGTGATGAATTATTCAACTTCATTGAATACCTCATTCTTCAATGTTTATAAAATTATAAATGTTCGGTTTTTCTATTTTTTGGCAGAAACAGGGGAAAAATGTAAAAAACGCGATGTGAATTGGGACTAATTTTAATTTTCAAAAAGTGAATGAAATAAATTACTCATGCTTGGTAGAAATAAGAAATTTGGGGAAGCTGTACTTTCTAAGCATGATGCATCTGTTTCCTTTTTCTTTGTTGTGAACGTATTCATAGAATGCAAGCTCAACCCTGGTAATTGATGTACTTTCTGAAGAAAATGAAGGGCGAGACTCTGAGCTCACAGCCAAAGAACAGAATTCGGAAAACTTGTTTTGTTCCACGAAATAGTTTCTGCTACATCAGTCTTCCATTGGTCTGTTTTTAACAGTAGTTTATTATTGTAGTTTTCTGTAGTTTATTGCTGTAATTTGTTGTAATTTATTTATATAATTCACTGTAATTTTTAAATGATCAAATTGTACAGAGAACAATTCTACATAAACTGCTCAAAAAAAATAGTATTAAAACTTGGACAGTGTGCTCACTTATACTTCTCTTCATTGCACAGTTATACTAGGTCAACAGAAAAGTACCTTAGAACTTTGGAATAAATATAAAGCTATTTTCCAGCGTTTAAATGAATGTGACAATACCTCATTGCTTTGGAATAAATTTTAGGGGGCTTCAGAACGTAGCAGTAAACATACAATTACCTTATAGCATAAGAATATAAATAAAAGTACCACAAAGCAAACCGTCTCGCATTTCTTATGGATCTGTAAATTTAGGAAAAGCCTGCGATGTCAGCTCTGTTAATGCAGAGTATGTGCCTCTCAAGAGGTGATAATTCTTTTATAAGAGAATCTTAAAGCGAAACGTTTTCCGTTTCTTTGAGCATTATGGATAAAAGTTCAATGGCGAGGCATGAATGGGAGAGTGGGTGTATTTTCCCGCTTCGAATCAAACAGGTTTATGGAAGAGCGCCGTCTTTACAAACGAGTCTGTTTTATGGCCCCTCATAACTCAAAAAGAGAAGCGTTCTTTTGCATCAAGCCTTTTGTGCGGTTGCTGTACTGCCTGCCTTTCTGCGCACGCGCGCTCGCAAACTTTTTCGCATATTTTGGTTTTGTTGTAGAATCGGCAGACCACGTCAAATTCTCGAGTGTGCTCTTGGCAGGCTGTGTACTGTTCATCCTCTGACTAAGCATCATTTCACGACGATTATCGAATAACTATTAGATTTTCTGTAATGGTTTACTATTTCTTCGGGTCCAAATTGCTCTCTAAAGAATCCAACTAGTGTTATCTATGAAAATTAGCACTCCCAGGGAGTGATGCGAGGTCCCGAGCTGAAGGTTAGGTAGTCCATTCTTTTGTTAAAATAGAATTTTCGTTCCGGAATTGCTTTTTTACTTCAGTGATGTTTTTTTCCAGTCCCTATTACTTTCTTCTTCAACTTTTACTTTTTCAACTTTTCTTCTATCACGCTGTCATGTGTAGGGTGTGGCTATTTTTATGCGCAGAAATTCCCCGTTCCTATGATACCGTCCTAAATGTTGTTCTTTCTCTCTTTTTGGTACTCTTTTCTCGCTTGAGAACACCTTCGTTATGGTTAGGGAGCCTTAAACTATACTGCAATCTAATCTGATAATCTTCAGCAATACATCATGACTCATGCGTACGAACAATCATTATCTTTCTCGTGTTGGTCTTAATCATTTTCATCAGTATCTAGCTCCTGTTTCATGAGTAAATTCTGAGCTTTCTCAGGTAAATAGCATGAGTTTATTCCGTAGGCTTGCTTTTCTATCGAGAGATGAATAAAACAGATCAAGTTTTCTCTGATGAAGGAGTAATGTCTGCCCTCGTCCTCCGCGGCTCAGGGCTGACTCTAAATATAAATCTATAAATGCCAGCCTCAACAGCCGTGTTGCAATAGCCTTTGTCGAGTTTCAGCAATCCTGGAAGACAAATATCGTGTGATTTCCACCCAATTAATGCTTAATATTATGTTTGCATAGTGCCACAAGCTTCTCGGGTTGGTTTTCCAGGATTATTAACATAAATTCGCCTGTGCATCTGCCCCCTCCATTTTCTTGCTTTTTGTACGCCATTCCTCTTTGAACGACTTTCTGTTATTGTAGTAATAAAATCCTTTGGAATTGGATTCCTTCAAAATGATCTAAATGTTCTTAAATTTTGAATTGTTGCGCTTGATGAGTAATACTCGGAGAAGAAATTCTGCTTTAATTGCATGTAAATATCGCTGAAAATGTGAACTAAGATAATTGGTTAAAGAAAAATTACGCACCATTTCTCTCTAGACAGTGAAGAGGCTTGCGTCATTATGTTTTCAATTAGGGACCATGAGCCTGACACTTGTTCTGAAACTACTGCCTCGAGACTCGTATAAAGTTACTGAACCACTTTAATTATGTACATGCAGTTCACTTGATCGAGGAACTAAATCTAAATTTGTCAGACTGGTATACAATACCGATAAAAATCCCTTGTGTTCATTGCAGTTTAATCCCTGTTTGATTTCGTAATCTTTGTGTTTCTTTCACTTCAATAACTCACAAGTGCGTTTTTTAGTTTTTTGATGCTCATGACTCCCTGAATACCGCAGATATATTCGCACTGTTTTTTTGCTAATTTCAAAATGCAACGTGGATCTTTTCATTTATGAAAAATAAGTCATAGCATATTTGATATTACCAACCATATAAATCTATTTCTTGTTGCTGTATTTTATCCTGATTGATATTCCACGGTTGTTAACAATCCTCGCCCACAATTCTGTTCCAGTCTCGCATCAGGCTCGTCATTCATTAGCAATTATTCTTTCAAATAGTTGCGGCATTTTTTACTGACATCGTCTTGAACACTTCTTCCTGTTGACGCGGTGTGTTTCCCACGTTTGATCTCCTAAACATCGATTTAAAGTAACAGAATTCTTCACTGCAGCAGCGAAAGCAAATAGACGCTCTCTCAACAACGCCATCACGGTCGCGATATGCATTATTCATGCTTTCTATTTGCACATTCAACTCGGAGAAATTTTTTGTCGATGTTGACAGGAGCATTTACTCGATGCAAGCCTAATGCTCCTGCTATCATTTGCTCAGAATCATCCGATAACTGCGACGGGATTTGATGCCGTGCGCTCCATCCCAGGAGCGCGTTTTCTTGTTCGCCCTAAGATTTGCGAGAAAATAACTGAAGCTTTCGTGCTTTGATGCACTAAACGTGTTGCATTCATGTACATGCCCCTGGCAGTCCCCTGTACAGACTCTGGATCCTCCTCTAGTATCGGAAAAGCGACGAGTTATCATCCCTTTGTGTTCCATTGAATAATGCCCGAGCAAAGGATGCGTAAAATAGAGAGGTTTCATGTTGTCATCTATCGTAGTAGAAGTGTTTGATCTCTTAGTATGGTTGGCATCATTTCAAGCTTAAACATTTAATTTTTTCTTTGTCAATGAGGTTTAGATTATATTTATATTATTGAAGGTCGAGGGCATCTCCTTCATTCTCGAGGCAGACTAAATTGAGAATGCATTGAATTGGTAAGCCTGCTGAAAATGCAGTAGGGCACAAACTCAAGCGGCATGCATGATTTTTCTTTGAAGGCATGTGTCTTGGCTCATCCCATTTGAATATTGAAGCAACCTTAATGAAAAACTACTTTTACGAGTGTTTCTATGAGTAGAAAAATTATTCTACGCTCGTTATTTTGGGAAAAAATTGCATTTTCGAACTACTTCGACGTTTGATATTCACGTTGTGATGCACTTAGAATTTACGTATTCTGCAGCGACTGCAGTGAAATAAAGTTTATTGAGGTTTATTGAGGTTTATTTTTTAAAGTATGAATGGCCAACATTATACCTATACTTTCAGCTGAAATACTAGATGTTGATTGCTCACAAACAGTAAAGATCAATGCTGGTCATCAGAACAAGCACCGCAATTTCCAATACCAGAAACCGAGACGCACATCGCTTGCTCGGAATTTAGTATCAGTTTGGTGAATTATACGTGTGCAGAAAAACATCCCTAGCATCCACGGCTGTGTGTCGACTCGAAAGCATTCGTGGTTAGTTTTCAGATATGGTGAAAATTTTTCAAAAATGTTGTATTTTTTAATAAGAATCCCAAGGAAATTAAGAACAACCATCCATAAATATTTCAGCATTCATTTTATGATGCCCACTTTTCAGAAAATGCATTTTGCATCAAGTTGTATACACTATCGAACGAAAAGAATTTCAAATGTCGCCTTGTAAAAAATTCTGAATATTTCTCTTTCAGCAATGCACAGGGTACAAGAAACTATTTGTGCTGTAAAATTGAAATTTAGTCATTGACGAACTGTCATGGCATTTAATAAACAACTAATTTGATCATGCCACTGATCTCTTTTAAAAACTATGAAGCTCAGTTCAAAAGTTATTCACTCGAAAAAAGTAAAAGCTCAGACGGAAAACTAAAATGCCTGTGAATGTTGATGTCTTTCTGACTTATACCATAAATGGCAGCCCCTCTACAGCCTTTAATCGTCTTTGTGCTTAATTTATATTTTTGAACTTCAAGACATTTCGTACAATGCGTCAACCTCATTCGTGCAAGTTTCACTTCTTCATAAAGGGAAGTGAAAGATTCAGTTAACGTACATGGTTGACTAAAGCCACAGATAACACAATTTTTCAATAAACTATAGTAAGGCTGCGTAAAATCAGATCACTAGCTAAATCACTGGTCACCTATGACGTTTGTTCGCATTTCCACATAAGGTACGTTTTGTTTTTTGTTGATCTCACGTTAAAACACAAAAAGAATGTAGTCTTAGCGACAAGGAAAACATTACTTTAACATAACTTTTCGAAAATACGTCAGAAATTATTACCATCGTGTCACGATTCCCGAAATTTCTGTACGAGTAAAGTTGAAAAGTTAATAACAAAGCTAAGCATCCTCATGTGAGATGCATAAAGGTTTTCCATGCTAAAATGCGTCTAAAAAAATGCACCCGATGTCAGATGTTTGAGACAAAAATCCAAAATTTTATCTTGTTAATATATTATTTATTGATGAGAGCTGCCTTACTTTAGACGGGTCAAATGTATGACCATCAGGTTGGGTGTCATGAGACCGTGAATCGCAAAAAAAGCGCCACCGTCTACAAGGAGGCGGAGGAGCAAAGCTTTGGAGGCGAGTACAAGGAAGTAATACATAACGGGTCCTCGTCGAATGTTACAGAGCGTGAAAAAAGTCAAAAGTTCCATTGTCGGCTTTTTGCGAACATTTTCTCTCATGATTAGATGAGCAAAATTTTTCGCCAAGAAAAATTTTGTTTTCATGCGTGACACATTAAAAATCTGTCGTCTCTTCTCTAATGCTAGACACAGAAAAATTTTAAAATTAGCTGGTCATGATGTGGCATTTCTCACTCCTGTTTTAAAATCAAATGCGGAGGATCAAATGGAATATTAAATAAATAACGCCAGTATTTGAATGAGAAGCCTTCGAACGGAATTGAAGATGTTGCAGCATAGATCAACTCAACTGAACTTTAAAAATTGACCCCATCGATGCACAGTCAAATTACTGAGATAATGTCCACGCTAGGAGCTCACGAGAAAAATTGAAAATGTCTAATTATACTGATGGTATGACGGTTTTGATTTTTCTATCATATCTTCTTAATTTAAAACTTTACATGATTTTATTATTCACCACTTTGTCTTTCTAAAAACTCAAAATCATGGCCAACTGATGAATTCTTTTAAACTATACGCCAATTATGAGAAAGAACATGAAAATACGCTTTCGCACTTGTTAACTTTCGCGCTTATTTTCGATTGCTTTGTAAACTGTACGAAACAATTTGAATACTGTGTAAATCTATTGACTCTCTTGAACCTGTTACTTTCCAGAAGTAATATTGGTATAAGTGGTTTGCAAAATCAAAGCTCTTCGAATTGTAGACTCATGTGAAAATAATATCCTAGACTAGGCTTCGAGCTTTGCTCAGCAACTCGAGTGTCATTGTGTTCTTGACAAAACATTAATTCTACACAAAGGATTGAGCTAAACCGTCTCGCCCCTGTTCACCATACGGAGAAATTGTGCGTTTAAAATGGTAAGATAGCAAATGAGAGGTGCCGTTTCAGAAAATTTATAATTTTAAAGGACTCATCAGTTGGCCTGACGGAGGTGTTCAATCGGTTTTCTTCCGGCAGTGGAGTCAATTTCTACGTTAATACTTGGGTTCCACAGGACGAGTACATCTAAGTCTTGGTGAGCATTCAGATGAGTTCGCAAGAACACGTTTACGAGTTTGAAGCTTAAATGCAGTAGGATCTTATGCCAATATATCATCCAAACTTCGGCTGAGCATGCGTTGTGCGTTCCTTGATTTGAAGCATGACCTCCTGCACGACCATCTTGCACGTTTCTTTTCCTCAGGTTGATGCTCGTCCTCGAGTGGCGATTGTGCAGAGTTAGGCGACACAGTCAATGTGTTTACTTCTGTAGGTTCCGATTTTGCACCGTTTACGCTATATTTCATCTCCATGCCCAGTTAACTATAGATAGAGTTTTGGATTGATACTAAAGTTTATACTTTGATGAGATTGTTCGAGCGTATACTTGCCAGTGTAAAATGGCTTCTAGAACAAATTTTATTGCCCTGAAACCCATTGATACGGACTTCAGGTACTAGTTTCAGGTTCTTTTCTATGGCCTTTGGCGAATTGTGTCGTTAGAGTTAACGAGTTTTTTTGGGAAAGATAAGGAAGGTGTGTATATTGGTAACATCGTTTTCTACTGTTAGGAAATTATTTATTTAACGAGTTAATTTCAAAGATTAAGTCTCTGTTATTTTGAAAGAGGAAGCTTACATTGGTGCAAAATTTCGTTCCTCCAGCTGTTCTTCTTGCAAAATGCTCGCATCAATTTTCTCTCGGATAGGTCATAAGTTCGAGAAATATTTCCGTTTTTTTCTACCGTTCACTCTCGCAGCTTTTCTCGTAATCTGTCTCCGCGGATGCACTGACTTAGGGCCGCAACTTGGCAGAACATTTTTCAAATTTTGGTCAGTAGATATTTGAATCTTTTATCATTGCTCGTATGCTGTCTGTCAGCAGCATTTGTCATGTGCCAGCCATGTTTCCATAGACTTCATTCGCACATTTCTTCACGTAATATTTTCTTCTAGAATATAAATTCATCTTCAATGATCGAAATTTTACCTTTCAGACCAGAATATGTCCACCGTTTCACTGTACTACCCCCGGCTGGAGACAGGAGGCCTAGGGGGGCTGCAGGAAGACGGCGGGGGTCAGTATCCCCTGCACACCCTGCAGCAACGCCCCCTCGAGCGGCCGGGCAGGGGGGGCAAGGAGCCCTGGAGCGACCCCTTCAGCAGGGACAGCTTCTCCTTCTCCGCCGCCGCGCCGTCTTGCGGTCAGTGGCAGGCGTGTGAAGCTGTGCTCTCGGGTCCCGATTTGGGGGTGTAGGTTTCCCGGCATGACATTATTGGAACTGTTTTGAAATGAAGCCGTACGGTAGTGAAGCTGCTTTTCTGATGAGGGTAATATTACTGGACAGGAAACTTATTTTGTAGGGAAGTAATTCGGAAATAATTTTTTTGTTAATGAAGTAAATTTGGGTTCTTCAAAATGAAAGGAATTGGGCGATGAAAATATATCTGAGTTAATGGCCATCAAAGACAGCTGTGAGTAAAAACATTTATTGAAATCACTCAGTAAAAGTTATTTTTGACTGATTACCTTGATTGTAAATTAATTTCTTTTAGATATCACTTTTAGAATCTCTGATTTTATTCTTAGTGCTGATGTATGGAAAATTTCAAACCGCAAATACCAGTACAGAAAGTTTAAATCAATCAAAATGACGTGAAAAAACTGCAATTTGAAAAAATTGACAAACGAGTGTAGCCAATTAATTAGTCAATAGGATCGCACCATTCAAATCTGAACCGGCAAATGAACGGAGGCACAATCGAGGCTACCGCTTCTTTCGCAACCATTCCAATTAGACCATCAAAGCAAATAATCAACATAATGGCTTGCAGACTATCGCTTAAAGGAGGAGTGATTGTAAAATTGAACAGTAATTCGACACGTAATGTTCATTTTTGGTGTGTTTAGTTTGTGCATTACGAATCCTAAAGAAATATCTAATTTTAAAATGGTAATTTTAAGTGCGACTACTATCTGCGATAGCTGAACTAGGTGGAAGATGCGTTCGGGTGGCCAGCGCTGTGAGAAATACCGGAGTTTTTGCTGTGGCGGATGAATTACTGGAGAACTGTATATCCGACCCTCAATAAGAGATGAAGTTGTCACCCACACCAGTTTGCATTGTTTGTTCATACCTAAGAATTTGATGTACATGCGAGAGTTGTTATAAATAACCATGCATAAGAAAAGAAGAAAAAATTTAATCAACAGGATTATGGATTGAATTCAAAATGCATAATTAGAAAATTATTAAAGAAACTTGCCTATTCGTGCTACAGGCACAATTATTTTGAAGGTTTCAACTCCCGAAAAATTCGAATCAATATTTGATGTGTGCATTATTACAAAATAATAAATATATGGAACACTATTCAGTTAACCATAGCAAAACTGAACATTACGTGTCGTAAAAGTGTTGACATTGCCATTATTTTGTTAATGGCACAGTAGGGAAAGCTAATGCACTCAGCATTGACTTTGGGCAAATTATAATTGATTTCCACCTGGAAACACAAAGTTATGACACCTTTTCCAAACTATATTAATCTAAGATGCAATCAACCTACCACAAAGAAGTTTAATCAGATAGATACGAGAAAAAATTTGAGAGAATGTTGAAGAAAATCAATAATATCGCTTAGATCTGCATGAAAATAGTATTGCACGGTAGAGATAACCTCGACGGTTTTGGTTTAGGAGCTTTTCAAAACTCGGCTACTCAGGGTATTAGTTAAAGTACTCGCAAAACGGTGGTGTTGAGAAAAATGAACTGAGTGCATGTACTCCACGGTCGCCCCTGCGTGAGCCATCTGATCCTGCTGCTCGCTTACGGCTTATTAAAACTTTTCTTAAGGAAAAAACTATTTTTGAAAACGAGGGAACGAATACTATCGATTGATATCAAAAGTTAATTTTGTGTTCTCATTGAAGTAAAAGATATTTGGTACCTAAAGGGTGGACCTTCCCACCCAAAGAACCCGTTGTGAAACCCGAAGGAACCCGTAAAGTGTGAAACATTAAAGTGGTTCCATGTTCTTATAGCTTGTTTTTATTTTAATAAAACTTTATACTTTTAAAAATGCTTTAGGGAAAGCAGGACCTATTCCAATCATCTATAATCCGCCTATACCTACAGCGAACAATCATCGACCAAACTAGTAATTTACCTTCCAGTAGCGCAATGACCCCCAAACACAAGTCAAATCTTTAACAGCGGGTTGCTTTCTGGACCACAGCATCACATTGTGTCACAAGCTTCGATGAGTCCTGGTGTGAGCACTATTGAAATCCTGCGAGGAGGATTCAAAGTTGAAATGATTAGCTAGTCTCCACAATCCTACATAAATCATAACATGCAACCATTGAAGACTGAAAAAATTTCCGTGACGAAACTTACCCAATATCAGCAAAAATTACGAAAAAATGTAAAATTATTTCAAAATATTAAATGGATGAAAAGCCGTACGAATGACCATTAATACTGCGAGTTTATTTAAGTTTTTGATATTACAAGTTATATTGTCAGTTTCTCTTCATATTCGAAAATTTTGAACAAAGGTTTACGTCCATTCTTCCGCAATTGAAATGTGTAAAAGCTTGGCATCAAACATAAATCCCAGCAAATATTTGGAAAATGAGACGACTGCAATGGTGCCAATAATTTCATTGCGAGAATTATTTACATTTTTTGCTATTTTCCTTGAATCTCTCCCAGCACATTGTTCAAATCGACACAAATTATTTACGAAATAACATTTTCTCATGTTGGAAAATTGGCGATGAATTTAGACGAAAATTTCAAGGAATGTTCGGTACTCCTGACGTGCATACTGTGAACAAAATTGATTGATATATGGTGGTGGTAATTAGTAATAACGATCATTCTAAAAAACTGAAGATCTTAGTATGCCAAGTTATGAGCGAGGTTATTTAAATTATTTAACTCGAAAAAAATTCGCTTTACTTATGTTTTTATACTGAACAATGAACATAAGCGTCGAACAAATTAAAAAAATGAGTGTTCAATGACGGAGACTTCAATAAATATCTGTAGAACATTAGTTTAAAAAAGCATTCTATTTTTAAATATGACTTGACTTGAACAAGTCGTTAATGTACGGAAAAAGTTAATTTCAGGATCCAATCTGCGCTAATTCCATGCAATACGTCGAGACACAACTCATCCTTGCTCTTGACTTAACGTTCATTTGCGTAAAGTTGTTTCAGAATGTTCCACAGGTTTTCTACTAGGTTTAAATCGGGAAAATTTGCATGCCATTTCATCTTTCGCATCCCACAGAACCCTAGTTTTTGAAGACACAGTATAGTTTTATGAGCTGTATTCCAGAGCAATACTTTTCTGCATGAGAATGTTTCTCTTGAATGTTACCTAGGAACAATAGTACAATACCACCTGGAAATTATAGTGTACTATCACCAGGAAATAATAGTACAATATCTCCTGAAGACAGCAATATAATACCACGTGGATGCAATAGTGCGAGACCACCTAAGTACAATAATGTGAAATTTCTTGAATGCAAAAATCCAATTTTTCTAAGGTACAGTAATGCAATATCACCTAGATACAATTGAGCAATGTAACTTAGATCCGGTAGTGCACTATCATTTAGATTCGGTGGTGCACTATAATTTAGATCCAGTAGTTCGCTATCATTTAGATCCGGTAGTGCACTATCATTTAGATCCGGTAGTTCGCTATAATTTAGATCCGGTAGTTCGCTATCATTTAGATCCGGTAGTTCGCTATCATTTAGATGCGGTAGCGCACTATCACTAAGATCCGGTATGCACTATTACTTGAATATAGTAATGAATCACCACTTAAAAACTATATTTTACATTTGAACACTGCCTCGCGAAGTTGAAGTAAGCTTAAGATATTTTTGTCAATAAGCAGCAAATATGGTGCTACACGACTAAAAGCATCTTTGATAACATTTTAAATTCCTTGAAAGTACTACGTAGTGAAATGGAGATAACTTTGAAAATGTTCAATTTCAACGTATCGAGGCGAAGTCATTTTCAGCGTAAAATTGACAACAACTGGAGAAATATGCAGCGCTGTGTTGGTTGTGTAAACGAAAATGAAGACAAAGAGCTACCTAAATTTGTGTGCTAAATGTAGCAAACAAATTACGCTGTTCATTATGTTTCTAAGAAGTTCATCTTCAGCAACCTTCAACTTTTATGCGCCGGCAAGGAGGAAAAGTTTGAACAGGTTTCAGAACTAAAGTTTTAAGCTTTTTGTTTATCGGGTGTCCTGTTTTTTTGCTTCTGCGGTGTAGGAGAACATAGCCTCCTGCATTCGCATGCACGGGTATATTCCATGGTCAGTGAACTTAGCGTGACCATAGTCATCCTCGCGTTAGTTGGATCCATCCTCTAAGTCGCGCTGGTCCTTTCTTTCCTGAGAAGATCGATGATAGTATAAGTTCAACGGTTGACGCAAGAACTCATTGTCTTGCTAATCTTGTGCACTCAGTTACCTCGAAATTTTTCATACCCTTTCAATTTTCAAGTATTATTTTATCATTTTGCCCAATATTTGAATATTTCAGCAGTCATTTTAGGTATTTCTGAAGTAATTCAGAAGTAAACACGTAGAAATTACCTGAAATTAAATTTAATCTATCAAATATTAAATAAGCCTTGGATGTAGAACACTCACGTTTCTTCATCGCCTCTCAAAATATATTTCGAAAACGTTATGAGGGATTATTTAACTTAGATGTTTCTTGAAAATTATTTCACGACTCTTGAACATTTTTACACGATTATTGGCCTACTCCTGTTTATTAGTTTTTCATTTCTTCAAGTTTTCTTCAGTTTCTTGCTCTATTGTTGTTCTTGAAAAATTCACGTATCTTCGATTGGATTCAAACTAACTCTCGCTTGCACCATTGTAAAAGACTGCTGTCATTATTTTTTAACCATCCCCTCAGGGGGAGACAACTATTGTCTCTATTGGAATTAGCGCTCCCAGGGGGAAAATGTGTGAGGGCCTAAGCTGAGAGTTAGGTAGGCCTTCTTTTTGTTGAAATAAAATATTTTTTGCTATGTTAAGGACCACCTTTTTCGGTTCACTAGTGTCCTGTTTTTCAGCACCTACTACTTTCTTCTTCAAATTTTTTGTTGTTTCATGAACTTTTTTCCTAACTTACTGTTTCTATGCCCCTTCTGCATAGAATCCGCATTCCCTAATATCCATACTAAATGGTGCCTTCCTCTCTTCGGAGGCTTAAACTTACCTATAATCTAATCTATTCTTTAACCATTTCTGAACATGTTAGGTTGTGTGCTTAATATTTTAAAATTTTTGAAAACCAATTGCAGCTCTAGATCAAAAGCTTTTGATCGTTTTACATTCTCACCAAGGAATTTGATAAATTGATCTATCATTATAATTCCGTTGATCTTCCTGCTCAGGGGGTTACAACTATTATATCTATGGAAATAAGCTCTCCCAGAGGGAAATGTGAGATCCCGAGCTGAGGGTTAAATAACCTTTTCTTTTTTTAAATGAATAGGATTTTTGTTTTGTTACGGACCACGTTTTTTTTAGTTACCTGCTATACTTTTTTAATCACCTATTACTTCCTTCTTCAACTTCTATCTAACCTCATAAAAATCCTTTTCTACCTTACTGCTTCTATGCGCAAGGGATCTTGTGTATGGGATCACCGCTTGTGCATAGATTCCCCGCTATTTTTCAAGTTCATACTAAATAATGCCTTCACCCTTTCTCGACGGAACGCCTTTGTTATGGTTAGAGAGGCTTAAACTAACTTGCAATCTAACTCATTAACCCTTATAACATTTCCAATGCTGTTGGCTAAAAAGGGTTAATGAGTTAGAAATGAGTGCTGTTTGAATTGTTACATTGTTTGAAACCAGTATGTGAGACATTTGAAGCTTTGTCATTTAGTTTGCAAGCTTTCACCTTTCTTTCGCCACACAAAAGCAACACATGACGAAAGTGTCGAAAAAGTGCAAGCTTCGTCTCGTCTGACCAAAGTATGGGGGACCAATAACACACGTCATCATCCTAGTGAATATTGGAGAGAGTCAAAAAACGTTAAAATGTATTTTTTCTGATCAATGTGTCTCTCTTGGTCTACAACCTCCGAGTCTTTTCTTTGATGTTCTTTGACGTTTTGACTTACAAATTTGTATACATGTGTTGTTTGAAGCATTCAGTAATGACTTTAACTGTTGTTCTTGGGTTCGAATTAACTCAGCAGATCATAGTTCTGCCCAGTATTTACTTTGCAATTTTTCATTTTTCCTTTCTTCCTCTTCCTTTACGGCTTTCAACTGCATGAAATCTAAAATATTTCTTCATTTTGGTGTGAAAAATCGTTAAGCGATTATCATTAATCATTACAATGTTGTTTCGTAACTCTTACTATCCTTGTATTCATCAATAATTTCAGATCTTCATTGAAGCTGAGCGCTTCCTTCTCCACCAGGCCGCCTTGTAGGCGGCTGAACTTACAATTGACTCAATTTAATGTCGCCGTTCATGACGCAAACAACGCAGAATTTTCGAGAGTAATCTGAACTATTCTTTAACAGTAGTAAAAACAAACATAGCGTATAAAATGAATAATATTCATTAATAAGGTTTTGCCACGGAATATTAACAAGGGCGCGCATAAACACGAACTTGTTTTTTCTTA
>JACJUY010005389.1:45849-60742 GCA_014220935.1 Platorchestia sp. MABIK | reverse complement strand
TATCGGTATTTCCAAGTATCGGAGTATCGGTATCGGTATCGGCCAAAAATGGGTATCGGTATCGGTATCGGCCAAAAAAAATGGTATCGGTACATCACTACTTTTTTGTACCATCTTTATTGGAAATAACTGTTTTTTTTTTATTCTTTTCTTTTTCTACTGCCATGCAGTAGTAAAATTCGAGGTCCTTATGTAGATATTAGGTTAACAATCCTGTTGAAATAGTGTATGTATTTATTTTTTTTATTAGTGACTACCAGCTAATTTGCTGCAATGTTGTTTTTCTCTGTCATAAATGCATCTATGACTTTTTCTGCATTTTCTATCATGTTTTTTTAAAGTTTTATAAAGCTGAATTTTTGTGCTTAGGGTGTTCAAACACACTTGGTTTATTAATACTATATTATAAGGCTTCTTCTCCCATCTTGGTGGAGTTGTAGTTAGGAAATCTGGTTGTGGTTGGGATGGCTCTAATCAACTTATATTCTAGTCCAATAATTCTCACCACCTACTGATATGTTACAAATTTTTTCCTAAATGAACTCACGAGTCATAGAAATCCACATTGATTTCTTTGAATTATCATGATTTTATAAAAAGTAATTATTTTTTTTATTGCAGAGAATGTCAGAAGACTTCACCTGTGAGCAACTCTCCAAAAACACACGAACGTGGTTCCAGTTTGTGACAAACACCTGGGTAACAGCAGAGATGGCTGCAGGGCTAGCTGACTGGTGCTGGCTTTAATGGGCATCAAGATGCAAAGTGTGGGCAGCAAGAATATAATTATTGTATCCCCGTGCGTAGAGTACATTAATGGTAAAAGCCTTGTGCAATATCTTTAGTTTAAATAGACTCATTTAGTCGACTTAATTCATTAGCAGAATTAATTAACCATGCCTTATTATTATTTTTGATAATAATAATGAAAATAAGAAGTTGTGGAATTTTTCAGTATTACCATTTTATATATTGACATTAATAATAACCATACCACCAAGTCTATTTACCATAGAACCCCTTGTATTGTGATGCCACTCACCCTCTTTTACAACAGAAATTAGAAAATTTTTGCATCTATTGGTAATTTAGTGCTGATGAACTTCAAAAGTTAAAAACTAATAGTTTTTTATATTCTGTGTAATAGTTTTTCTCTGAGCAAGTATAAGCGTGATCTTTTTG
This sequence comes from Platorchestia sp. MABIK, assembly GCA_014220935.1. NCBI lineage: Eukaryota > Metazoa > Arthropoda > Malacostraca > Amphipoda > Talitridae > Platorchestia > Platorchestia sp. MABIK. The sequence goes on along the minus strand of JACJUY010005389.1, from coordinate 59,560 downwards.
GGTGGCTGGTATTGTTAATGAGAAGAAAAAGTTCTTGAAAATCCAAGCTTTTTATGGTTAGTTTCTAAAAAATGGACAAATTTTTACTTGAATCCCAAGTTTTGTATTTCACGCATACTTCATATTTCTAGTCAGGCTAATGCATTCTTTCTTGTTTTAGTTACAATTTGAATGAAAGCCAAGATGAAAGAAGCCTGTGAGTTAATTTATGCATTATACAAATGTTAATCTACAGGGTCATTGAGTCCCTAGCTATTTCATTGAGAAAGAATTGCCACAGTAATTTTTTACATTGTCGTTTCATCGAACAAATGGTATTATATAATTGTAATGAAGTGCAAATTAGCTGTGATACTCCAATTCTTTTGCAATTTCACATCATTTTGAGGTTTTTAGTGATCAGTCCATTTATGATTGAACTATCTAAAAATAAATTCTGTGTGGAAATTACTGTGAGCTAACTAGAGCTTAATTTTTTTCAAAATAAATGGCTTTACCTTGTTTATTTTCTCGAAAAAACTATCTGTGATATTCCTAAACTCTAAACAAATTTAGAGGTTTTTGTACATGAATTTAAAATCTCTCATGGAGAATTTTGTTCCTTCAGTTTCTTTATGTGATATGTGCATTTGTAGACTTCTGTTTTGAATTTCTGGGAATCAAATTTTTATTTCAAATAAATTTCAAAGCTACTCATTGTTTTTTATATTTCACTTGTCGCAAATCCAGCCTTGCTCCTTACCAAAGTCCCGTGCAAAATAATCTATATCTTGCACATTTAGGGACTAAGGCNTAACTGTGTTATTGGTGTAAATGATACACAAATTAGTTAGCTCTTTTATTGAAAATAAATGAACAAAGATGATAAAACTAGGGAAGCAGGCACAACACTGTGGTAATGGCCAGTTGTGCATAAAAATTATTTAGCTCCCCTGAAACTGAAATAGGTAGTAGAAATTTTTTTTAACAATTTTATAACTTCAAGTGGTAAATCAAGATGATTTTTTATTTAAAATACTACAATACATATGAATATAATTACTTATCAGACAATATATTTAGAGAGTTACTGGAAACCCTACCAAAATCCTAATGTAAGTTGTACAATAATCACTCAATCGCATCCTACCTATACGAATTAAATAATTTGTACCCGATTTTAGGTCTTAAAAATATCAGTAACATTTAAGCCTAGTTAGAACAAAAAATTTTACAGCAGACCAACTCACATTAGTCATTTGTTAAATACGTTGCATCAAATACAGTGATTTTTTCTTAATTATGAAAGACTGCCTACAAACTTTTAGGCAGAAGCGACGAAATTTTTATTAAAAGTTTGTTTTCAGTTATTTTAGGGTAGGATAAATAAAAATGAAGAAGCATTTGTGTTTTTATTCATTACGATTAATGTACATTGCTTGTAAAGATGGCGAACAACATTTCATTTAATGAAAAATCCTTCGTTGTGTATCAACAGAAAAACCTGCAGTTCCTTTCGATATATTAAACAATTTGAACGAATAAATATACGATATGTATATAATATAAATAAAAATATATACAATAGCAAGCAGAGCTATATCCGCTAGCGGTTACATTATAAAGTGTAATGTTAAAAAATAAATGACCATCGATTTGAGTAAATGTGTGCCTGTAATAGGTCGAATATTAATTTTTATTTGATACAAAAATTCATATTCAATACGCTTGTTTCACAAAAATTATCCGACAGCCATCAGCTGATGCAATCTGTTTGTAAACATTGCTCGAGTAACCTCAAAATCGTGTTCACAGTTGCATTTTCGGATCTGGTCAAGAGTTACCCTGATGAGAGTTACGCGGGTAACTCTCGGGGTTATGACTGGAAAAACGCCTCAGAAAAAAGAAAGCTAACTTGCGAAAGTACAAAAAAAATAGATCAAACAGTACCTTATACAAGAGATACAAAGAACAAGAAAAAATTCTTCGAAAGAAAATCACTGAGGCGAAACAAACTCACTTCCACCAGGAACTGATGACGGTTAAAAATCACCCGAAACGAACTTGGGAAATCATTAGTGAGGTAGCCCCAAATAAAAATTTAGAGCGTATAGATAACTTTGAAAATCCCTTGGCCATAGCCACGGATTTCAACACATTCTTTTCCAAAGTAGGGGCTCAAGTTTTCAGTCAGGTGTGTACCAATCCAGGTGAAACGTCAATTGAAAATTCGTGCCCCACTGCACCCTCAAGGGCTGATGTCAGGTGGAGACCACGTCCTGTCGATTTAACAGAGTTAAGAAATACCTTACACTCATTAAAAAGCACAGAGGCAGCTGGACATAATGGTATCAGTCTTTAATATATCAAAGACAGTTTCCCAGTCACAGCACCATGGATTCGTCTGATGATTAATACATCAATAGCAACCAACACGTTTCCAAACCAATGGAAACATTCCACTATTTGACCGTTGCACAAAAGTGGTGACCTAAATACAGCATCAAATTTCAGGCCCATTAGTCTTTTACCTGTAATGTCCAAAACATTGGAGGAAGTGGTGACAAATCAACTGTCATATCACCTGGACGAGTAAAATCTACTCCACCGAAATCAATACGCCTATAGAAGATACACTAGCTCTCAAGACGCTGTGCTCAATATCTCTGAAAAAAATATACAGTGACATCGATCAAAAGATTATAACACTCTTGCTGCTACTCGATCTCTCTAAAGCGTTCGATAGCGTCAAACATGATAGACTTCTACGTAAAATACTGAACTTAGGAGTAGACACGCAATGGTTTGAAAGTTACTTGTCAAATCGATCTCATGCAGTACGCATAGAAAACAAATTGTCCCCATTTATTCAAAACAATTTTGGTGTTCCCCAAGGATCCATTCTTGGTCCGCTACTGTTTTCAATTTTCATTAATGATATTCCTCCAATGCCTTCTAACACACGGATCTCAATGTATGCAGATGATGTTCAAATTGCAATAACAAGTTCTGTATCGGAAATACCACAGACGCAAATTAAAGCCGAAACTATACTGACTAGCCTGGAATCATGGGACGACCGAAATATGGTCTCAAATTAAATGCTAATGAAACACAATGCATTATTTTCGGATCCAAAGATGCTATTAAAAAACTATAAGATCTTACTCTCGCAGTTGGAAATGATAAAATTATTACATCAGAAAAAGTTCAAAATCTAGGTATCTAGTTCGATAGAAATATGTCTTTCAAATCTCACGTTGAGAATACTTGCAACAAAATTTGCGGAACTTTGATGTTTTTTCATCGTATAAAGAGTATGCTAGACGAAAAATCCAGATTATTAGCCATTCAATCCCTGGTGTTATCGCGCATTGACTACTACAGCCTACAGTATGGGGAGACTTACCTCAATACCTTCAAAGGGATTTACTAAACTGCATAAACTTCGCAGCCAAGGTGGTGTGCAACGGTAATTTCAAAAGAAGGGATCACGTAACCCTTCTCCTTAATAAACTCGGCTGGATTCCTATTCAAGAAAGGCTCATCATGCAGAGGGCCCAATACGTATTCTCCTCGTTGTATCTTCCTCTGAGCAATGATGAGATGGTGCGTTTCCATCCACCCACTGTAAAAAACAAATAGCCGAACAGAAAAAGTAATGTCTTGGTCAACTATTGTTCATCTCACATAGGGCAGAAGGCTCTGTCAATATCAGGCGCCTTACTGTGGAACAAACTTCCCATGAGTATAAAAATCCCTCAAAGACCGAGAGAATTAAAAGCCAAAATAATTTGTCATCTTGCGTCTCAACGATAACTTTTAGTTACAGAACATACTGAACACGTATTGAATAATCTCATTTGCCTTGTATCTCCATTGCTGAATACTCTCCCTTGCTCATTTTTTTATGATTCAAGACATCACACAACAGTTTGGAATGTATGCGTAGGTATTATGATTTGATCGCCTATACGCTAGGATTTGCAAACATGCTTACTTGTATATGTGTGTACGTATATGGGTGTATGTGCGCATGTGGGTGTGCATATGTGCACATGCACCTGTGTGCACTGGACTAGCTACTGGTATATAAACTATAAATACCAGCCTTTTTTCTCACTCTCAACCTCTAACACTACTCTACATATCATTTCCTTTTATTATTGTAAAGCAATCCAAAGCTTAAATGTCTTGTACATGTAAAATGGGGTACTTATGTATGTTTATCAATTGCAGACATTTTGCACCGTATTCTAAAATTAATGTGATTTTTTTCTAATATGAAACCCTCATAGGACATTCATGTTTTTTTTCTCATTCACTCTTGATGCTCTTGTTATGATAATGCGCACGGAAAATGCTCTTGTTAGGCTAGTGTAGTGCACATTATCAAATCAACTGTTACGCTCTAGAGTATATTATAACAACCGCACGTAAGCCTCACGTATTTCTGGAAATATTTTGTACCTGGGAACCGTTGTAGGACAATCGTTTTCATGTTTCTGACTCAGGTAGACTGTTTTGTGCCACTATTTTTAATAAGGAAATTTCATACGATTCATGCCGTAATAAAAGGTATTTTCTCAGAGTCCCTCGATTGGAATGCTAGTTTATGCTGACTAGTTTACGCTTATATCTGCGCACATGCTTATTTGTGAATATGTGTACGTGTGCACGCTATGCGTGCGTGGATGGGTGAATGTGTCACTACGTAATATTTCATTTCACTTCATTATTGTAAAGCATTTATAAAGATGTATATATATATATGTTACGCAATCACCCACATATGATAAATAAGACGCTTATCAATCAATGATCTTTTCGGTACAATATTCAATTATACATCGTTACAATATTTCATTAGAAATTGAAATCAGCCACACATACTGAAAAGTTTTCACGAATTTCCTTTGCTCATTATCCTATATTTCAGAACATTGCTCAGTATTTTTATAGAACGCGTATGTATTGTGATTGCCTCGATGCATAGAAATGTATTTGAGTATGTTGACGTGTTAGGTGTATGCATGTGCGTAGGTGTGTATGTGCATGTATAAGTGTATATGTTTACATGTATATACGCACATATGTGTGTACTAAACTGAGAACTAGCATTTTAACTAGAGATAATGGTATTTTTTTTGTTCACTCTCAACTTGTAACATTACCTAACTCGTCAGCTCTTTATTATAGTAAAGCATTCACGAAAAAAACTATACATTTGTTGTGTGATCACCCATTTGTATTAAATAAAATGCTTATCAACTAATGACCGTTATGTGAAAATGATTTAATTAGAAATTCTAAACTAGTTATTTTCGTAGCCTTCATGCCTATATATATATATATTTTTTTTTTCATGCTTCCTTGAAATAACATTTTGAACATCGGCCGAAACAAGTGATTCGTATATTATTTCCTGGCGTCAAGAATTGCGAAGTTTTATGTCATGTATTTGTAAACTGTCATAAGTGTTTTCACCCCACAATGAAAATGCATCGTCCATGAAATTGTGTTATCTCTTATAATTATCATTACATGTATCATCAAATGTTGTTTAAGCAATATTATGAGTACATTGCCCTCAATCATTTCTTATCGACTAGTGACATGGGTATTACAATACTCGTGTGTGTGTATCATCTAAGTGTATTAACTTAAAGATATTTTAAAAACCAATGATGGTATTTTGTTCCATCTCTATTGGAAATAAACTGTTTTTCTTTCTTTCTTTTTTTTCTTTGGTGAAATGATGAGGAAAAATTTAAATTTACTGAGTGTACTGTGAAGGGTGTGGTCTTTTCTTTTGATGGGAGATAAGAAAGCTCATTTCCCAATAGTTGATACAGGACTTTTTGATACAGGATTTCGGAATTTTCATTTCAATAGTGTCTAGAAGAGCATGCGACTCGGCAGAGGTTAATTTAACCGGGAGCATCAAGGTTGAAACGTACCATTGGTTTGAGTTGATATCAAACGCTTTCGCACTTCGCAATAATCTATTGACAATTTGATCTCCCAGTTACCTTTCCCGTACATTATAATGGAGGACTTCAACCAAGTGTGGAATGACAATGTACGAAATAAAAAGTGACGACTCATAGAAATAATAGTGAGAGAAAATCACATCTGTATCATGAACATTTCACAGGCAGATGAGAACCCACTCCGTCATCGATTCTGCACTGCTCTCCTGATTGCCATCGAAATTAAATTCATATGAACGAAAATATGTGTGAGAACGATCATCTTGGTACTGTCCGACCTTAATTAAAATATCTGCGAGCCGGATATGAAAGATGCTATCGAACGAAGGAAATTGAACTCTATTTGGTGAGCTGACCCAGTTGTCAAGTGAAGTCGATCTGCTGTATGAAATGACGGTCGAGAATCACTCTGCTTTAGGGTGCGTGCACACTACAAGCGGAGGGGAGCAGAGCGGTGCGTGTGTTCACGTGTAAGCTGAGCAGAGCGACCTCCACATGAATCAGTCGCTATGGAGGATTTCGTGATACGGTCATATTGCTCGACGGCAAGAAACAGAAACGGAAACACTGGGTTCATCCCATCAATATGAGGAGAGATCGCTATGGAGAATACCACTATCTCTTCGAAGCACTGAGGAGAGATGAATCGCAATTCTTCGAGTGCTTACGGATGAAACCGGCAACTTTTGATGTACTACAATCCCTTATAGATGGGAAAATTTTCAAGGAGGTTATATAAATTTGCTGTTCAGTAATAATTCACAAATTTTTATAGAGAATGCATGTAAACCAAAATAGTTTAGGCAGAATTAAAGTCTTTACACAAAGGCTGTATCACTTTAAAGAACTACAGGTTTTCGTACGCCAATAAGAACGAAGGAGCGTCTTGTGGTGACTTTAAGGGGAGTACAGGTAAAATAATTCCCTTCAGAAATTTAGGGTTGTGCAAGAGAAAGCTAAGTGAAAAATGCTGACATGTCCTGACTGAAAAATTCTCAAAATACTGACATGTTTTCCGTTAGTATTGGAAAAAATCACCCAAGCTCATAATATTTTGCTGTTGATTGTGTATTAGACACTCATTAAGTCCTCCTCCCTATCATACGGCCTCCTTTTCCTCCCATTTTACGGAAAAAATTAAAACTTTATTAAAAAATCTTACATGCGTATTCCTTTAGCAAAGTCATGAAATAAGATACACATCATAACAAGAAACATAAAACTACTGTTGTATACTTAAATATGCATCGTTATAATGTGGCACTGGTTTTGTGAGTAAGAGCTCCGAAAGCTGTTGTTGTATTCCTCCTTTACGTGCTCCGGAAGCTGTTGTCACGCTCCTCCTTAACGAACTCCGGAAAGGTTTTGCTATGCGCTCTTGCCTGACTTCCGGGCACGGCTGATTTTAAGAGGAAGTCTGTAACTGACAGAGTTCAGTACACAGATACGTGCGTATCCGAGTGTTTCCTTACTCCTGCCTTGGTAGTCTAAAGCTACTGAAACTATAGATTGCAGCAACAGCTAAATAAATCTCATGTTGTGTTCAAAGAAATTCCACAATAAAATATTTGGCGACGAAGATTTCGAATCTCTTACGTGAATTTGAACTTTAAAAGTGCTCTGAAACAAAGATGGCGTATTCTACAGTTAACTGTCCTCCATTCGACGTTGAAGTGGAAACAGTGTGTGAATTCTTACAGAGATTAAAAGTGCAGTGTACAGACTCTCATCAGAAGGCGGGAAACAATGGCCGTAAGAAAGCTAGCATTTTAGTCAAAGCTTTGCCTGTAAACATCTGTTATGTTCTCACGATATAACCGCACTACATCTATAATTATAAAGAAATCGCTACGAGGAATGCTGAAATGCTACGTCTGGCCAACGACTTTCATCTCATCGAAAAGAACCACACTTAAAGATATATTCTCGCGGATAAGCACAACTTCGAGTCAACTCCACAATCTGCCTCTCGTGCTATTTCCTTACAACATCGTCAGACGACGCTACGCTTTACCATCATCACCAACTGCCCTCCTCTACATCACCACCACGACCCTCCTGAGGGACTATATACAACTTCCAGTTATCGGATACCACTTTCTCATTCCTCTATCACAATGTACTTATTGTATTTGGATTCTTAATCATCTAAGATATTATTCATTTCTATAGATAGAATGCGGGATCCTAATTAATGTTGATCAAGATCGTGGGCTTTTCACTTATTAACAATTAACTGCTGTCGTAACACGTCTGTTCGTAACATGTTTGTTTCCTAAGGTGGAGACGCGCCCGCGGTGCCTCAAGCCGGGTGAGCTACGGGAGTCTAACGCGGGGGTTTGTCAGAGACAGTCGAGGAACTTCCATCTAAAACTTAGATATTGAAGAGAAACAGCATTAGATCATAAACTTATTAGTGTCTTCCCCTGCGGTTCATCGCCTTTGGCAGGCGATGATCACCCGCTTTGCCTTGAACGATTGTAAAAGTGACAATTTACTCTAAATTACCTAGAAATTCATCATACTATATAATTAATCGCGAATCGTATCGTAAAGCAACCAGCCTCCTCGCACATACTACGTCAACGCCTAAACTGGATCCCGCAGATAAGTTAACATATTTACTATGTGTCTAACCAGCTTCTCTCTCCGCACCACTGTGATATCTTAGATGTCTGCGTTAATAGCGAATCTTTGTAACCTTTCGAGTCTTTAATTTCATTTGTAAGTTAGGAAGAGATGACGATGAAAAGAGGTGATGAAGAGATGACGATGACAATGATGATGATAAAATAATGATAAAATGCACATTAATAATAGCCTTCAGCTCTGACCTCACGCTTACCGAAGAACAGAGATAACTAATCAATTATAACGACCGTTATTAATGATTGATTTACTATATATACTATTTGCCCAAATAGAGGGCCGGTGGCAGCTCAAATTATACTTTATCATGATTAATAAAGAGTAAAAAATAAATGAATGTGGCGAATAGAAAGGTCAAGACGATTTAACGATACAAAAGATCATGCACCAGCGAATAATCTAACATGCGAATCGTAACAATGATGGATGACAGAGGAGGACTTCCATAAGAATGATGTGACATCGGCGGGATCAAAAAGACATCTATTACAATGATGTGGCATCAGCGGGATCAAACAGACATCCATTACACATCATTACTGATCTACAAAGAAGAATGGAACCTACGTTACTCGCTGATGCTACGTATGATGAACTAGAAGAAAAATTAATCCAGCAATTTGAAATCAAGAAATCGATTGTCGGCGTCTGTTACATTTCTGAACAAAAGCAAGGTGTTAATGAATCCGTAGAAAGGTAGGCTAAAACGTTAAATGACTAAGCACTAGCGTGCAACTACGATAATTGCTGTCGTGATCGTCTATTGAGAAATGCTTTCGCTGCTGGTCTACGTTCATCGCAAATTCTCAGTGCAGTTCTACAGAAGTGTGATCGAAAATCGTTCAACGAGTGCGTTGAACATGCAAAACTCATCAAACAGTTAAGTTTCGATGCTCACGATATTATTCGTGAGAATTCATCTTCATCGTTTTTCACAACAGAAAAATTACAGCCGATCTACAAATGCATACGTTGTGGCGCTAAGCAGAAGCATCTTGCGAAGAATTGCTATGCTTTGAAATTGAAGTGTAATACATGTGGGAAGATGGGCCACATTTCTAAAGTTTGCAAATCAACGACTGCAGCACGGCCTCCTCCGGCTGAGCCTACACGTGGAGGACCAACACGAGGAGAATTTCGCTCAGCCCGCACTTACATGGTGCAGCCTGAAAAGTGCGGTTGTCATGGCAACGTCGGAAGAGAAGATTTTTCAACGCATAGTTCACGCCAGTCTCTGTAGTGAAAAAATGAAGTCACTCTTCAAAAACCTAGGAACGATACTTGTGACGGCAACTCTATTCTTAATTTCGCTGACGTGCATAAAAATTACGTGAATGGTTCTCATTTTTCAGAATAAACCACTGTAATTCCGTTACTAAAGAGCCTAGGATATTGAAATGCCATTTAATTGGTAAACCTGTAGAATTTCCTCTTGACAATGGCAGTACAGTCTCGACTATACGTAAAATTGCATTTGCTGTTGATGCTGTAATGAATCCTACGAGTAGTAAAGTGTTCGGATACAGTGGTGGCTCTGTAAATTTGCTCGGTCAATCTTCAGTAATCATTAGTTATAAAGACGTTAGTTTTAATCGTAAGTTTCTCATTGTGGAAGATGATAGAATCAACTTACTTGGTCGAAATATTTGTTCTAAACTTAACATAAATGTTGTCATCCCTGATCAATACGACACTAACAAAACAGATTCTCATTGTATGCCGAGAAGCTTGTCTTCTAAATATGATTCGTACATGTCATCTGATTCACAGTCTACCGTTAAAGATACCGTTCATCCTAATGTGTTGCCTAATTCAGTTCCTAGATTTTGCAAGGCGCGCCCTGTTCCTCTAAGACTAAAAGACTGTCAAAACCGAACTGGGGTGCTTACAGAGTATGGGTAAAATATCTAAAGTGTATGATAGCCAATGGGCATCTCCTACCGTAATGTCCTAAAGTCTGACGGCAGTGTAAGAATCGGTGGAGATTTTTCAGCCTCCACTATCAGTTGGTTGAATCCCGTTCAATCTATCCTACCTATTATTGATGATGTAATATCTCAAGTAAGAGATGCAAAATTTTATCCAAAATGGATTTATCAAATGCGTTTCTGCAAATCCCTTTGAACGAAGAAATTAAAAAAGTTTACGACCATTAACACTTCGGAAGATCTATTTATGTACAATAACTAACCTTATGGTTTGCGTGCAAGTCCCGGCATTTTTCAAGCGTACTTCAATAAAACTTTCTGGCATTGATAATTGTTAGAATTATGGAGGCAAGTACGACGACGAAGATAGTTCTGTAATTTATTTGAAGACAACAAATACAGAACATAAGAGGAGAGTGCGAGAGGCACACATCTTAATGGCAGTAAGTACAGACGGCGACTAACTGAGTCAGACAAATTAATGCGCACTGCGTCTAGACATCGAACTTCTAGAACATTCCAGGAACGCGTGGAGAAATGCTAATATGAATATACTAGTAACAACAAACATTCCTCGCAACAAATAAATAAAGACTATATACTGTGATTTCATACATGGAAACAGTTGTACAAATAAACGAACTAGTTTGACCGCTGCTTCAAAGAGAAACGTCTTTAACAATAAATATCTACAAACTTAAGAAACAGAAAAAACACTCAAGGTGTAACTTTAACAATAATATCATTGTGTAGCAGGAGGATCTACTCACTTTGACCTCTTCTGATGATTCTCATTTGAAAGTTCTTGACAAAGTCTTGTCTGTCCTCAAAGATGCTGGAATTCGCTTAAATCTTTCTAAATGTGCCTTTCTAATTGATCATGTGTCCTATCTAGGGTACGTTTTCGATAACAAAGGTGTTCACCCTAATTCTGGAAAAGTAGATGCATTTCTCTATGCTCCTGTTCCTAAAAACCTTAAACAGTTGCAAGCACTCATTGGATTGTATAATTTCTATAGTCATTTTGTACCTAACTGTTCTCATGTCATGCATCATCTGTATTTGCTACTAAAGAATGGTGTACCGTTCCAGTAGACTCCAGAATAGGATAAAAGTGCCCATATAATCAAGGATATCTTGCGTTCATATTAACCTCTAAAACTGTTCGATCCCAACTATGAAACTCTTTTTGAAACCGATAGTTCTGGCTATGGGGTTGCTGCCGTACTTACGCAACGCATGGATTCTTCTCATGATTGGTGTCCTGTTCAATTTGGTTCCATATCTCTAATCCGGCAGTATTTCTCTCCCGCAAAGTATGACCCCAACAAGTATTCCCTACAATTTTGTCGCTGATGATTAGGATGCTTTATTCCAATCTAACAAGTCTGATTTATTTAATCTTGTACATTGGTTTTTCAAATGCTTTATAACTAACACCAGGACGCAACGACGATTACTTCCGGTCCAGCCGGTTCCTATTTCCGAAACCTGGGTAGAGTAACCGGCCGAATGATTGCCGTCCAATTACTCTCACCTCAAGCTTAAGCTGTTATACAAAATTATTAACGGAAGACTAGTTTGGTTCTTGGAAAAGACCAGGAAAATAATAAATATTTAATCTGATAATCTGACTACTGGAAGAAAAGAAAAGAAGTACCACCGACCATTTAGTGATGCTTTCTTCTCAAATCAGGACACTACTTGCATTATATAATGAAGTGACTCACAACGATCAAAAGGACAGTTTGAATTCTTCTAAATATATCTATATAAAAAAGTTCTATTTTTTATTGTTAAATGCACTCTTTAAAAAAAACAATTCTAAGAATAGGATAAAAGTTTAGACGTTTCGCACACAACTATCAGGAAAATTACAAAAACACACATTTGTAGTGAACCATCAGCACGCTTAGCCATGCCTGACGAAATTTTAATTTCACATTTAAATTTCACGTTTTTAATCTCATATGAATTCCGCATTTTTAATATCACAAAAATTCATTATCATTAACACAAACACTTTCGTAGCTTCAATCACCAATTTCATTATAAACCCTGAACTTTGTTGAGAATATTGCGCAAGTAGTTTTCACCGAAACGCTGTTCCGATTTCCACCCGTGCGATATGGCAACAGCGCCAGACTCCATCTTAGAAGCCTCACTTTCATACTCACACGAACTACCTCCTTCGGTACAGTCACAACCACAGCTTGACCACTCTTCGTTTCTTTGACCGGTGCACAACCTCCAACCCTCCATCACCTCACGACACGGTTGGAGTTCTACGCCCAGGATCGACCCCAAGGGACCCCTCATCTCGAAGACCCAAGGATCAATAACATTAACTTCGTGACGGTTTCCTCTAACATATCAGGCCAGTCAAAAGCGTTCTTTGTCCTCATTATCCTCGATTGTTGTGTTGGGAAGTTGTTTAATGTTGACCAGTAGCTATGATAATGCTACTCCAAACCCTATCCTTCTGATCATAGAGGCCCTAATAACTCAGAGTTCAATCCAAGGTTTATCCAACCTTATTTGTTCGCACATAAGTTATTACCTTTTAATTGATGCCTTAGTCGGCATCTGGTGACCCTGCCCAGCCTTTCAAATACCTCAAATAAAATCAGATCCTGATAATTCCGACAACTTGTCGAACTTCACACATTCTACCAGCAATACCGTGGATAGTTTACTGATAGTGTAGTTTAAAGAACTCTTTAAACGGAGACAGAAAAGCATAAGTAAAATTTGTGAAAATTATTCATACTGCCATGGTGTGCTAAATTGAACTGCTGTTTCGATCCATTAGCTGAGAATAAATTGATTTGTTGAACTATGCAAGCAAATTTTTCATGGAGCGTATTGTAAAATTTCTTAGAATAATTTTATGACAAACAACTAATCATATTCAAACTCGCTTCAGAGGATAAATGAAAAGATATATTGTCGCAAATCCAGCCTTGCTCCTTACCAGAGTCCCATGCAAAACAATCTATATCTTGCACATTTAGGGACTAGGGCAGTTATCATACTGGCCTAAAAAGTAAGAGCGCTGCCTAGTTATGACGAGCAGGGCAAGGGTGGGAATGCTTCACTTTCCTGGTGACATTGATAAACTCTGAACATAAATAATGTGTTCATATTTTGCCCGAGCGAATC
>JACJUY010005389.1:20381-42215 GCA_014220935.1 Platorchestia sp. MABIK | reverse complement strand
GACCCTGCCCAGCCTTTCAAATACCTCAAATAAAATCGGATCCTGATAATTCCGACAACTTGTCGAAATTCACAAATCTGCAGGTGAAACTTCCAGGGATACAAATTTTGAGCCTATACACCAATTACTTCATGGTATTTTAAGATAGTTAACAAAATGAAAGCGGTTTTTTCTCTGTGTAATAACTAGATTCTAGTCCACTTCTTTGATATTTCTAGTAAATAATTAAATTGACTAATAATAAAAACACAATAGTAAACAATCACACATGCAGAATTTAACCCTAATGATGTTTGTTTTGCTCCAAACTTACCTCAAATCGACAAGTCAAATTCAGTGGTGAGCCATGTATACACATGTCGCGCCTCATGGCCGGAATGGCCCCTAGTGTAAACGGCCCTTTAGTTAGATGGTTAGACCCAACTTTAGATCAATAATACTTCACGTCAGAAATATAGCTGCGTTTTTAAGAGGGCTGGCTAAAGTTTTACCCAACAAGCTGTTTTTGGGCCACAATGATTGTAAATACCAAGTAATCTTTTCACTGTTGAGTATAGTTCGGTCAATAAAAACTATAAATAAAGAAAAAATAAATGGATATCTAGTTTATTTGTCGCAGACTGCATAAACATGACCCGTAGGATTTCAACCTTTGACCAGTCATGTTTTACTGATCGTAGAATTACTTCACTTTTAAAATTATAAGACAAAAAAATACGAATAAAAATGTCATTTCGTATTCGTTCCATCAAATTTTCATATCTACATATTTTTAGTTGTCCTCTATTCAAATTTGCACTTTTAGTGAGTCGTCATAAAAACATAAAAGTCTTTTCACATTCACGTGGTGATCCTCCGTCAGCTCTTATTCCAATTCGATTTTAATGTAAGAGAAATCGGCTGTCAAAACAATAGAAGGATGTCGACTGTCGAGTGATCCTACTACGACGATGAAATAAAATGTACTGATTGTCGCCGGGGTTCCGTATGGCTTTCCTAAAATGTTTGAATAATATACCTTATTACATATTTTTCACAGTAATTGTTGTGAATTATAAAATAGATTGAATGATTTCCATTCAGTCCAGATTTAGTTACTGTCGCCAAGGAAGGAATGTATTGTCATGATGTTATATCCAAAGAATTAATTGTATCAAAATTCAAGTAGATTCTAAAAGGTCAACATTATCTACGTAAAAGTGCTGTCTTAAAAAAAATTTGCGTACAATGTTTTGAGAAAACATAATTCAACAAAATTATTAGGTTTTAAAATGTCATTTTCCGATTACACATTTACTGCTACTTCATTCTGAAGAGCCTCACTGCATCTCGGTGTCCTATTATTTGTCCAGGTCAAGTTTCTAGATGTAACTTTCTAATTAATTAATTTGCTGTGATTTTCTTCTTTATGACTGGGTAATAGACAGATATTTCATTTAAAATTGCTAAAATAAAAGCCATAAAATAGTGAACAAATTTATTTAGAAATTATGTTTTTGAGATGATTGTCAACAAATTTAAGTTTATTGAAATGTAGTAGTTAAAAAAAAGACAGCAATATATTATTTATTATTGCATGTGTCCGTTTATCATTATGGGTCAATTTCTTCTATTGAATATATCTGAACGGGTCAGTAGTTTGCTTAAGTTGCAACTTGATTAAAAACCTAAAAACGAAGAAAATTCCCAAGAACTTGATCATATTTAATTGGAAAACATTTTGGAGTCCAGCTCCATCATCAGTTCAAAAATACAATTCATTCTGTCTGCAATAAAAGAAACAAAAATATTGTAGACAGTCATTAAAACAGATCACGAAGACAAATCAAAAAAGGAACAAAATTGCCATTTAGTTACTATTTGCAATGGGGATGAACTATCGGTATTGTTGAGGGCCGGTTTGCGTTTAAAAATATATAACGACTCAAAAATCCTAAGGTCATATGAAGTTGAAGCAGAATCTAAGATTTTGAAGTCTTTGGAGGATATTGGTACGTTGCATTGTTCTGCGTGATTGCGTAATGCGGAGTGAGAGGGGTGAGCTAATTAGTTTCCAGTATGGAAACTTCTACCACAATGTTTGGCTACTCTGATATAACTGGTAAAACTGGCACTAGTAAAACTCTCATCACACATACGGTCATTAAGCATCTTGAAAAGGGTGATAGAAAGACTGACCAAGCAACAACTGTATATTGTTTATTATTAGGCAAAATTTTTTCAAAAAAATTATTAAAATTTTATTTGTTATAGCTTGAATTTTTTGGAATGAGTGATTCAATTGTCATTTCTATAATATTTTTGGTTTGTAATCAAAAGTAAATAGAGGGTGGATTTTTGTATCATTCGCATAGGGTCTATGATATGTAAATAGAAATTAATTATAGAAAATGTAATTTGAAAAATATATAAATATATGTTAAATTGATCAAATTTTTGGTTGCCTTTTTACCTTGCAGAACAACAAATGGTGCTATAATTTTAAACTTCCTATAATAACTCATTTTTGCAAACTACTCAGCCTGTAGGATGTAAATTTGAATAGGCAGGCTATAATTAGTTAGTTGAATAGTTTAAGTAGATTTTATACATAATTCAATTTGATTATTTCATAGGGTTACTATGTATTGTATCAAAGGCAGCATTCAATTTCATGCCAACAATAAGAGAGAGCACTGAACCTTGCATGAATTTGGGGACAGAGCACAATGGTAGTGCTGTTTGCAATAGAACATGAATAAAAACAAGTTAGCAGTTGGTATGTGTGCTTCAAATTAGAATAAATTTATGTTTTCTATAAACTTGACGTATCTAATAGATAATATGAATGAATGTAGTTTTGGTGTAATGTACACCAATACCTTGGTTTTACGGACCATATTTTAGCAAATTTCAGATTCTACGGACAAATTTTTCACCTATAGATTTTATCTGAAAGTTGCGCGCACTGCGGACAAAGTCCGTTAGTTCCAAAACTGACCGCTAGGTGGCAGGCAGTCGCCTTGTTGACAACACTGTTTCAGCATCTGCATTCCATTGCTCCCAATTTTTGCTCCTTTTTTCCATGTTGTGCTTGATTTCTTGTACGAGTGATATATGTACAGTACCGTATCTGGTCAGTACGTATGTGTCGGATGCTTCGGACAATCCGAACCATCGGACAGGGGTTGCCTCTTTTTATCCGTAAAATTGATGTATGGGCGTACTCAATTCTTAGTTAAATGCGCACCCAGTCGAAAGGTATTTTTTATGGCTGAAAGCCATGATATTAGAAGTGCGTTTTTAAATCAGAATTACAGTTATGACATTGGTTGTGCTGGCGAGAAAGAAAGTGGAACCCCATAGACAGCCATAAAAATACCTGTTGATAAAGAAATTGTTCCTAGAAAAAATTTATTGTAAAGCTAATGTTTTTCTTCAGTTGCAACAATTATAAATCATGTTAATAAGGGAATACAATAAAATTGTATATCATGCAATGTGGGCTTAATTTAACTTTGACTTCCTCACACATCTCATGTACCATCCAGCTCACATTTGACTTTAGTAGGAGGAGGAGGATGTGGGACATCCTGCACTGCTGAAATTTTATCAGCAAAGAAAGAAATCCTTTCTAAAATAACTACTATGATTTATTTTCAGTGGGTTTGGATGTTGCTGTGCTTGACTGTTAGTTTTGGTTCACAGCTCTAGTGAATGTCTCACAACCTGAAATTGAGCATTCTTTTGTTTTTCATCATAAGGTTTAAGAAATAAAGTAGAGTGCTAATAATTAAAAGAAAGCCAATAATGAGATGTATGGATGGTGGTTTTCTTGGGTCTTGTAACAAATTAATTGGTTTATATGTATTCAAAGAGGAAAATTGGTTCTGAGTTGCATTTTTACTCTATGAGCTTAGTACTGAGTTGAATTGAAATTGTAACTTACGGTTCCATTCCATTACCATTGTATAAATCATGTTTTGATTTGTTTCCTAATTTGATTCAATAGTTATTTCAGGTTATTATGAATATTTTATTTATTTTAATGAAGTAGTTAGTTGGCTTAGAAACAGAATAATAAAATGGCTGCATCAGGAGTGTCTGACAGTGAGGCTTCAACAGATAGCCTGCCATCTGTCACTGCTGATGACTGCAGTATGACATCTGATGAAGAAACCTGGTGAGTTTTGCCTTATATTCCCACCAGAGACAGGTCTAGGAATGTAGCATAACACTATATTGAGGAATCAGGACAGGCCAATTTTCTGTGACTCCCACCGATGGATAAATTGTGAGATCTATCTCATCTGCATAATAACTTCATTTCTCTCAAATAGCTTTTCTCATTGTAGCTTTTCCTCTTCATTTTTTCAGTATAAAATATTCAGAAAATGTTGCTGGGATAACTTTACAATTTGTTAATGAAACTCTAGCACTGAGCACTTTTTTTGTTGTTTGTTCCTTCATTTACTTCACAGTGTAGTTCAAAAAGCTTTAACTCTTCATCTACTGACATTTAGGAACCAGAGGAAAAGTATTTTAGAAGTAAAGCAATCCTGCTTTTAAAATAAATTTAAAATTATCCCAACATGGAGGAATTTTCTGTCTGTGCACTTCTTGTTCGTTTCAGTTATAGAGTTTCATTCCGTCTTAGGAGGTTTCTTTAGTTGTGTAATCCTCTCTAATGCATAAATAGTAATTGCAAATTTTGTTCATAAATAACATCTAAATCTGGTCTAATTAGCTATCATATTGAAATTGCTTAAAATACTTCAGGTTGGTGTGACATAAGAAATTATTCAACATGTATCACAAATCCCCTGGGGCTCACTTGAATTAGTGTTTTGTTTTTAGTAAATAACAGTTTTGTAGTTTTATGCCTTAAAGTATTTTTGGGTATTGTGATGATACCTGTAACATAAATGCTACTGATGACCTGAATATATAACCTCAATTGTAGAAATAACTCCAAATACCACTTTGTGTCCTGGCGTTGCAATGGCCAACATAGCAGTTAAGATGCTGTCAGTAGATGAAGGGTTGAGTAGCAATCAATAATCTTTATAAAAGTAACAATGTTGAGTTTATAAGTACATTTCTCCATGAGGATGACCTCTATTTGTGTAGAATTATAAATTTTAAGTTGGTTAGAAACTGACTCATGGAGGTGAAATGCTAAATAATGCCTCTTTAGAAAATTCACGGTGAAATTTAAAATAGTATTTAAAATCACAAGAGCCTTTTGTAAATCTGTGGTGCTGTGCAGGCTGTTCGCGTCTCCTCGCACTGCAGCTCATTCCCTCGAGTGGCTCAGGAAGGATGTGGATGACCCGTCCTTGCTGACCGTGAGACGTTCCTTGCTCCACAAGCTGGACGAGATTGCCAACACGCCTCGAGCCACTCCGCAAACCACGCCCTACGACACTCCCAAGCACACGCCAAAGCACACTCCCAATGACACGCCCAGGCAGACGCCTGATCTGTCTTCGTCTAGTGCCAACACATCTGCTGTGGTTACGCCAGACTCGCCTCCTCATAGAGGAGAAATTGACACCAGAACTTTTGTGAGACCTAGAAAGAAGAAAATTATTCAGCCAGAAATTAAGGAAGAAATGACTGACGAGAATTGTTCACCAGTTAGGGATGTAAACCGTGAGAACTACGGCAAAAGTTCCCACAGAGGCGAGAGTAATGGGGAGATGTATAACAATGACGTGCCCTATGACATGAATGCTCTCCGGTATGACAGTCACAACTCTCGGAACATGGCGCTGCGAAACCAAATGCAACAGAAAGCCAGTAACCGTGGTAGTGCTTTGGCCCTGTCCAGTGGGTCTCTGGGATCAGAAGAGGATGAGCACCTAAGCAGTGCCTCTGAGGGAAGCTACTGCAAGATAGCAGATGTGGAGGACGTTAACACGCTTGCAAGATTGCAAGAAGAAAGCCTCAAGTTGCCAGACTCGCGCACGCGCGCTCACGAGGAGAATGTGAAGCTCGCGTCTGCCCGCAGTAAAATGTCGCGCTTGCCAGCACCTCGGAGCGGCAGAACGTCAGCAGGCAGCTCACAGGAAGACTTGCTGGGCACTCCTGGCTACAGACACTGCAGCCCCCGCAGACCAAGCGACACCTGGTCTGGTCTGTCACCGCCAGTCAGCCCCTACACCAGCAACACGAGCCTCAATGCCACCAATGGAGGCACAAATGGCCTGAGGCTCCCTGGGTCGTATGCCAACACCTACGCAGGCCAATACGGGTCTCCGGCAGGGTCGAGAGGAGGGTCTCCTGCTAGAGAGACGCAGGGTGCTCCAAGGAAGCCTGGGTCCAGGCTGGCTGCTCCTCAGGTTAGCATTTGTGTGTGGGACAATTCTTCAATAAGACGAAAAATGTGCCAAGTCCATTTTACAAGATTTTTCTGGAGAGCTCTTTTTATGGAGTTTATGGAGTTGGGAGTTTTCTTTATCAAGTGAATAGCACCTCCTACCACCACGACAGAACAGCAACCGAAAGTTTAGAGGGTGTCTTGCATCTAAGAGAAACCAATTCCTGTAAAAAATTGAAATTAAAATTTCGAGAGTTGGCACTTTTTTGTCTGCTTGACAGAATTGTGTTCTCTTCCGAAGCAGGTGGTTGTACCTATGGGGAGGTTGGTTCAGTCAGGCTATTTATCTCATGTGGGACAAATGAGCTGCACGTGATTTGGCGCAGTGTAGGGCTTCAAAACATAATTGAATTGCTAACAGTTTTATGTAAAATTGATGTCTTATATGTGCTCTGAATTAGTTCCGATTTTCCATTTTCGACAAATTTCATTTTTTCTTTGATGTTATCAATATTTCAGAAATATCTCATACTGTCAAAAAAGAATTTAGGTCCTCTATAGATGAAAAATTTTCAAGATCAACAAACTGGGATATAGTTTATTCGATCACAACTGACTAAAACTTTGGTTTCTTGATCAAGCCTAGTTATTTAGCAACATAAGAAAATATTTCTTTAAACGTATACTTAGGTATGCTGATACAATAGTAAATTTATCTATTCACACTGTCACATCCATTTACTGTTACCATGCGCCCATACTGGACTGGGTTTAGAGTTTTTCCCATTTAGTTTGTACCCAGCGTGCTCAGCCTCAGCCATAACATTGACATCCTTGTGAAACAATTTCTTGCATTGCTCTGACACCCTTTTTCTTCCTCTGATATATTGTAAGAAATATTGATTTACTTGTATCACTAATCTGAGAAAATTATGGTAAAATTTAAATGATAGTTTTAATTAACATCAGCTTTTAATTGCGAAGATAGGACTGACATATTTTTGAAAGTGTGAATAAAATATTGATATTCTCTATGTGCCTGGGTAGGCCAGGCACTGAAAAATGATTTCATTAAATTGCAATTGGTAGGAAAATAGTTCATTAACATCCTAGGCAGCTGCTTTTGTTACTGTATACCTTCACACAAAGTGTCTGAATGAATGTTCTTTTAGGGAAATCATTATTGTTACAATTCGTGCAGCATATCTTTCACAACTCTACAACGACGTTCTTGAGCGTGTGGATGGATGAATTTCATAATTAGTATATGCATCCTATCAAGAGATGAACGCGCGTGTTGGTACGGTTTGCAACATCAAGCACATCGACTTGACTACAAAGAGTTGTGTACGGTTTGCAACATACATAGAGCACTGTGTCCGGTTACAACATAGAGCATGTTGCGATCAGGTGCGCGGAGTGGTGCGCAGTGACCGTAGCCGCATGGCGGGCATCCCGCGTCCGGCGGGCAGCAACGCATCCTCGCCCCTGCACCGCGCCAGCCCCGGCCGAGCTGCCGTCCGCAGCGCAGGCCGCGCCCCTCGCGTCACGCCCACCGCTGCCGCCATGCCCGCCCCACAGCTGGTACACAAGCCCCAGCAGCGAGCTGCTGACTGGAGGGAGGGGTGCTATTGATACTGCCTCGCTTGCTTAGCATATGTACTTCAATCTCATCCCTTAGTGTCGTCCAATCCCTGCATCGCCCTCACTCGTTGTAGACTCTGAATGGGCTAGTTCATGATGGTCATTGTTTCTTCTCCAGTGCTACAATTTTTTTGTTATGTAATTGGCCGTTGATAATAATGATGTATCCAGTTAGTAGGCGATCCTAGTTTTATAGGTGCTCTTTCTAATTTACGTCTGTCCCCAGAGTATGTGATAGCTAGGCGAGGTGAGAGCGACTAAATTCGTTATTCTTATCAGATTTCTAGTGTCTTCATGTAGCTCATTTTCAGCAGTCTCTTTGAATATAATAGGCTACTAGTGTTCAATTTATATATTTAAATATTAGAGATGGAACTTTTACTTCTTAATACCTGGCAAATAGGAAAAAACTTAGACACAGTAGAGATATTTGCTGTAGAATGTAAACTTGTGAATGTCTAGCGCCGCTCATTTTTGGATGCTTGCATCACTAGGATGTTGTACGGATTGCCTTATCAAATGATGTCCGTAAATGATACCTCAGTTAAAGAAGAACACGTCAACAACGAGGCCGGCACAGGGGAGTTTCTCATTGTCAACAAATATCCTATTGGTGACTAGGGTATGAAACTATTCTTGTTGGGTTGGCCATAGTCTCCTGCCGAGATGAAAGCTGGGGTGCGTGTGGCCGGATCATGATATAGGGTTCGTGTGACTCTCATTGTATGTTTATGTTGAGCTCCCACAGTTGTTGCTCCGAATTATTTGGTGATGCCAATTTTCTTGGTGTGATGCAGTAGTTTTATATCATCTGCCTCATGAGGCGACCGTCTCTTCATTACACTTGCGTCTCACAAATGATGGTATACATTGAGGGCAATGAATTGGCTGGAGTTTCACCTCAATTTTTGGTTATGAAAATTTTTTTCCTCAATGAGCTGAAATCTGCAAAAATAAATTAAACGGCGGTTGTGAGAAAACTTTCTATAGCAATGAAATATCAGCTGGAAGGGCATCTTTTTAGGGGGCAAATAATTTTAGGCAGAAGTGGCCTGGCCTAATTAGGAGTGATGCCGTAGTTCTCTCACGAAGTCATGACATACATCGCACATCAGTGCAATGCAAAAACGAGTAACCCATTAAGGGATGGACGGCAGGTTTATGCAATGCTGAGCTTATTGTCGTGTTGAGTGAGGTGCCGTCCCAAGAAAACCTTTTGGAGAATTGAAATATCAGCTGGAAGCCAGCACTTGCGGGCTGGCTGCACAGCTGTGTTGTGATCGCTGCATGAGCGCTGCCTGCGTCTGTGCTCTGCCTGCGTGGCATGGGGCGTCACCACCAAACTTGAGGCGTAGGCCAGGTAGAGGAAACAAGGTAGGGTCATTTCTATGTAGGAAAATACACCTCCTTTCGTTTGGCTAGCCAATAGAAAGGCTTTATTTCAAAGAAAGTTTATGACGTCACCAAAATGCAATATCTTTTGGCCAATAGTGGAGCCATATTTGGGGGTAGCAGTGCTACCAGATACAATATGAGCGCTGCTATTGGTTCGTTGCCGTGACGTCAGCAAACCACACCGTCAACGAAAAAAAAGACTGGTTTGAGCCTACCTTGTTTCCTGTATCGTGGGCGTAGGCCAGGTAGGCAAATAAGCCATAACTGTACATGCGTGACCAGAACAATCATTTTTGTGGGTGTGATTTAGTGAAATGCTTTTTGCTACTAGCCAAGAACTGTGAAGTTGCTTGCTTTTTGAGTGCTAATTTTTAGCATCTGAATTTTTGTATGGATGGATAATAGTGAGCTTAGTAGCTGATTATTTATTGCTTTTATTGCCATTGTATCGCTGCTAAGCTTCTGCTACGTAATGGGAATAAGTTAGCGCGTGGGTGGTACTCACCTGGTAGCTGCTCTCTAAAACTGTAGAATACTCCTCGCTGCTCTGCTGTGTGTGGCGCGATGCTTTCATAGAGAAGTGTTGCGATGTCTTCGTTGTTGTCCTTGTTTTCTGAATTCCCTCGTTTTGATGACATATGCTAACGAGACTTGCTTCCGTAGACCGTAAGTTGCCTGTACAAAGAATCCACGCAATGATCTATAACTCCAGGGTTTTCTTTTATTTTCGTTGTCGGTAACATTTTGGCTAATTTTTCTCAAGATCAATAATGAGATATATTTAGTTTCTATTATTCTTTCTTGGCCTGAGCAGGCGAGAGCAAAGCAAATCACTTCTAACTGCATTATTTTTGCTTGCTGTTGGACTAGAAGAAAAGTTCTTTTAACCAATTTCATGGGGTGTGTCCAACTTTGACCTGCAGTCTCCAGTGAAGTGAACGGCATGGTAGAGTCAACAAGGTAGGTTCAAACCAGTCTTTTTTGTCGACTGTGTGGGTGTGCTGACGTCACGGAAACGAACCAATAGCAGCACTCATATTGCATCTGGTAGCACTGCTACCCCAAAATCTGGCTCAACTATTGGCCTAACGACATTGCGTTTTGGTGACGTCATAAAGTTTGTTTGAAATAAAGCCTTTCTATTGGCTAGCCGAACAAGAGAAGGTGTATTTTCTCCCATAGAAATGACCCTACCTTGTTTCCTCTACCGTGACCACGGTAGAGGAAACAAGGTAGGGTCATTTCTATGGGAGAAAATACACCTCTTGTTCGGCTAGCCAATAGAACGGCTTCATTTCGAACAGACTTTATGACGTCACCATTGCGACATGTTACGCCAGTAGGGGTGCCAGATTTGGGGCTGGCATTGTTGTCAGAAACAATTTGAGCAATGATATTGGTTCGTTGCCATCACGTCAGGATTGCCCCACGGACAACAAAAAAAAAGACTGGTTTGACCCTACGTTTCTTCTACCGCAGTTATCCTCACATCGAAGTGAACTTCTGAGACGGGGTTGGGAAGGGGATTCCCACCACAGCATTTGCATAGTGTACACAGTCTGGTTTTTGTTTCTTTTATTAGGTGTCATCCAATAATTCTATTTTTGAAACGAGTTTTCCGCTGGACTAACTTTAACCATCGTCGGGAAATAGACGCGTATTTTTGAATAGCTTGTAGGTTGTCTGCACTTACCTAACACAGGGTCTATCAAAAATGTCACACAAAAAAATCCTAGCTGTCCAATGGATTTACAAATCAGTAACAATCTTCATATCACTAGAAAGTGCGTGCAGTTCTGTACTGGATGTAGTTAGCCATTTTTAACTGCTCTCCACTTGCTTCAAGGCCTCGTTTAAGTTCCTACCCTCGTCTTTCTCCAAAATACACGTGACCATTTCGTACGGGTGTTCATCCCCTGCCTCCTCGCGAGCCTGCTTCAATAATTGCATTCCTTTGTGCTGGACTTTGTAAGTTTTCCTGCAAAATTCTCTCAGTAGAAAACCACAAGTGTGGTCGGTGACGATCGTCTCACGGATGGCGTCCGAAACTATTTTTCTGGGAAGTAATTGGGATGAAAGCAATATTAGCATAGAAAACGACCGATAGCGCGATTGAAGTGAAATACTGTTAGTACAAAAAGCATTTCGAAATTTATCGCCTTTGAGTGTTAGTTGGTTACTCGGATTCGAAATACCAATTTGTACGAGTATTATGTATTCTAGACAAAATCGCAATTAATTCATAAACATTCTTTGAACAAAGGAAGAAATTCCCACGGAACATGAGATGACGGGTAATTTCAGCCGGATGTTCGCACACCACCATTAATCCCGTCAGAGGGCATAGGATAGACTAAAGGTTTAGGTGAGTTAGGTTTGTCTGTCCCTTGCTGTCGGGACTGGCGAGATACTGTTGGGTCACCTCAGCTATAGATTGGCCTTTGAGATTTCTATTTTTTGTGCCCACTTTGCATTTTACGGTTTTCATGTCTTCTTTGAAATCTCTTCTTTGCCTTTCCATCACCTGCTTTCTTAACTTTCTCTTTCCATGCGTAGGGTGTGCCGACTGGGAAGACCTTGTGCATAAATTCCCCGTATTCTATAGTCCATGCTAAATGGTGCTAATTCTGATCGCTGTCATGAGCTCTCCTCTGTTGTGGCTAGGGAGTTGTCAACTTAAAAATATAATGATGCTTCAAAATGTCCGGACTGAAATACAAATTTATTTGCATGGCTTCCATGAAAAAAAAATGATAAATTCTTTGAGACGTCCCTTTATTGTCGTTATTACTGCAGCTGTCACGGGCTCAGTATTCCTAAAGGTAAATTTAAGTTTTTATTATATGTGGAATTAGTGACTGGTGAACGATTCTTCATTTGATGCCACCAATGTTTGTTGTGTTACTCTGCTGGTCAGGGAGAGTAGGCTGTCTGCTGCTGTTTTTGATTTTCGTTTTATGTTATTTTGCCGATGAGATACGATCCATAGGTGAGGTTGTTAGTAGTTTCATACCATATAGTGAGTAGCAAAACTTAGAAAAATTGTAAAACTCCAAACTATGGTGCAATTCTTGTGTAAAAATGAGAACTATGATTGCCGTTGAGCGAGGCAGCAACATCATACGAGTCTAACAGACGGAACTTTTTGTTGTGCTGTAGTCTTTCCCGTACAGTGGGAGTCTTGTATATCTTAACTATCAGTGTTTCGGTTATAAAACCAATTATTTTTGTCTTATTGATGCCATTGTAACATGCTGAATGATATCCCCTGCATATCTACTCTTTTTGTTGTCTATCTACATAGAGGGAAGTGCGATCGCCAGGAGAAGTACAGGGTGACGCTAAACTTGCCGAAAGTAAAAATTAAAACTAATAGAATATATACCTGCCGTAGCGTAACGTACTACAGATGCAAAACATAAAGATTTGTTTTTTGTGTGATACCATTAAAAGAAAAACGTTAAAAGTCATTGAAAGTAATTATGATGTCATATTTGTGAGACGCTCTTTGCTCTCTCATCGAGAATGCTCCTTAAATCTAACACTTGAACCAACTGTAGTCAATAGCGTGAGAGAGATGTGAGGTAGCTACATCGATGCATGTAGGTGTGTGCGGGTGGTGCAGAACGTATTGGGGCTACATTCCTGTCCTGCCTACACTGAACTTCATTGATTCCATAAAGCGTTGTCGCCCCAGGGGGAAAATGTGAGGTCCTGAGCTGAGACCTTTTTGTTGAAATAAAATGTTTTTGTTTTGTTGAGGACCATCTTTTTTGGTTCACTGCTGTTCTGTTTTTCAGCCCCTCTGACTGTCATCTTTAATTTAACTTTTATATTGTTTGATTACCTTCCTTCTTAACGGACTGTTTCACGGGATCCTGTGTGGAAACTGCCCATTTGCATAGATTCCGAGTTCCCCTAACTCCATACTTAATGGTGCCTTCATCTTTCCTCTCTCTGAACATCTTTGTTGTGGTAAGGGAGGCTAAACTGATTTATAATGAATCAATTCGTCATTTGGGCGTCGTCGCGTGGAGATGCTCTCGGCCATTTTTTGAGTGCCTGGTGGGATGGTACTCTCCTATTGAAAATAATACATACATAACTCTTGAAAAACAGAAATACACGTTAATTCGATCCGCATTACCAACGTTCGGCGGTAAATTTTCATTTTCGTTCTCATGACTTCGGTGCTAAATAACGGCCTGACGTGCCCTTCCCAGCCAAGGATGACGTGTTGTTGCTGACTTCAGCATAGTTCACGCTGGCGAGTTTCGCAATCAGCGCTATCTGTGTGTTAAGAAAGTGGAGTGTGGGAGGAGGTCAGTAGTTCTATTTGAAAGATATTTCACCGCAGATTACAAAGCAAGTGTGTGAGGCCCCGCAATATTGACTCCGTCACACATGAATTATTACAAAGTTGCGCTCCAACTTTTGCGAACTAGGTAGTCCTTTTTGTTGAAATTGAAAAAGGTTTTGGTTTTGTTACTGACCGTGTCTTTTTCGATTCACTGTCCTTTCTTCAGTGCCTACTACTTCAATCAAATTTTATCTTGTTTCATACACTTCTAAACTTACTGTTTCTATGCGCAGGTTAACACATCTTGCGCGTAGATTCTGCATTCACTTTTCTTTATATTAAATATTGCCTTCATCCTTCCTCTCTTTGATGATGTGATGTGGAGCTTTGATGTGGTTAGTGAGGCTGGCATTAACTTAAAATCTAATCTAGCTCGTTTTAATATATGCAAATACTGAAAAAGTTTACAATGTGTTCTTTCATGGGATTTCTACTGAGTAAGATTGAAAAAAATGCATGCGTCAACCTCGGTAGTTTTTAACTTCACATCTCACGTGTCCTACGGAGGTGCGTTTTCTTCTTCTGCTTAAGAATGCTCTGACAGTAAATAAGTTACATTTGTATGAGCTATTTATTGAGGAATAAAGTTTTACGATGGATGAATATTTCAATAATATATTTTATTTGACGAGTGATATGCGTTACTGGGTGATGTAGCGTGACACGATTTGTGTGTTCGTGTGTGACGATAAATTAGTGTAGACTTGTACGAGTTCTCTTTGTATTAGGTTATGCCGTAAATTCTTTCTTTGATTGTGACGCAAACGTTTAGAGAAACTACTCGATTGCCTGTGCTTCCAACCTTAATTTTTTGGTATTTTGTCCCCTCAGGGGGATTAGCGATCCCAGGGGGAAAATGTGAGGGCCCGAGCTGAGAGTTAGGTAGGCCTTCTTTTTGTTGAAATAAAATGTTCAAGGTTTTCAAGTTAAGGACCCCCTTTTTTCGGTTCACTGCTGTCCTGTTTTTCAGCACCTACTACTTTCTTCTTCAACTTTTATCATGTTTCATGAACTTCTTCCTCAACTTCCTGATTCTATGCCCCTTCTGCATAGATTCCGCGTTCCCTTATCTCCATACTAAATTGCGCCTTCCTCCTTCCTCTCATCGATACGTTTTTTTTTTGTAGCGGTTCGGGAGGCTTAAACTAACATATAATCTAACTTCACTACAATGATAATTATTCATCTCCCATTCCATTACCCGTTGTGAAATTTGTGTGCGAACGAGAGCTAATGTGAATTCTGACTTGTAAAACTGCTGCTCATTACTGAAATTAGAACTTTAAGATGGTTGCGTACCTCGTGATGGAGAAGGTATACTGTTCATGTCATACTTCTGTAAGTTTTTTCTTTAATCGATTGAAACATGAGTAATTAATGCACCTAGGAATGAAACATTTTATTTTGCGTTGAATGGTGCTGTAGTGTTTAATTCTTAAGTGCGCTTTGCATCGTTTCTAAAGTTCCTATGCTTGGGATTATGTTTAGTGTATTCCTATCATTTTGTTTGTTTGCACTCATGCTGTGTTCAGCTTTGTTCATCTTCAAAACCTGTTCTCGCATCCTGCTGCACAGTGCTAGTTAACTGCTTGGCGTGAGGACTTCCAATACGAAGTTGTAGCTCGTGTAGGTAGTCCAGAAATTGTTCCCGTATTGTGGCAGTCAGTGCACTGGTGTTGCATTGCTCATTGAGCGTTGCATCCGCTGCTGGTGTTGCGGTGGAGAGGCGCGATATACGCCAGATGTGGCCCAGTGTACAATTACCTCATTATTTACCGATCAGCAGACTCGTCCCTTGATGGTTGTGAGTACCGAGTTAAAAGTGATGAAAGTTGACTAGGGTGCAGTGCTCATTTGATACTGATCAATGATCTTTATTCGTGCTTGGTTATGTGATGGCAGAAATGATATCCACTCTGTAAATAGAAATGATGAACTGGGGAACATCGAATACACCGATGAAGCGCATCTGTAGCGCCTTCAATGGTGAAACGTCGTACATATATAATAAAAACATGCTGGGTTGTGCAAAAATAGTTCTCCATGGAACTTTTAGTGACTGTGGAATAAAATTACCTTTGTGCTCGCATTCTTAGACCTTTCGGGGCCATCTCTATTTGAATGAGCTCCCGCTTAGAGCGCAGTTCAATAGTGTCATGTGCGTGATGAAACATTCAACTTCTTAGGATTGTGTCCAACCCAACAGAACCCGGGAGCTGTTTTGGGTATAAGGTTTTTAATGAAAGTCTTATCTTGCACTTCTGTAACATTTGCGCCTTTTCCTCTAGCAAATCATAGATTTCGCGTTTCCTTAACCCCATTCTAAATGGTGCCTTCATGCTTCCTCTCTTTGAATATCTTTGTTGGGGTAAGAGTGGCTGAAACGAACTTATAAACAATTCTTGAGCTACTTTCTAGATGCATTTTATCACTTGTGTGCCTGTTGGCGGTGTTCTGCCATTTATGCGTCCTTAGAGGCGTTATTTTCTAAAATGAATTTGTTGCACAGTTTGAGAGGAATCTGAAAGATAATTCAATTCATCAGTAATGAGTTGAAGATATATCACATTGAGCATGCCTTCCTGAACAAGAAACAGCACTTGAAGGCATTGAGGACTTGCTCTCCCAGATGTGTCCACTGACAGCGTTACTTTGTATCCCCGCCCGACTTCAGCTCCGCCCTGCGAGTCCCAACCGCGCTTGTGTTGTTGTGCCTCACTTCCTGTCTAATTGGTAGTTATCGTTCTCTAATTTCCTTCTCATAAATTTGTTGTATATTATTCCTAGTTGAATATTTGGTTGTCCTAATTTTTTGATTTATAGTTAAGTTAGTGCTTAAGTTCGTTTTTAGCCTACTGAACCCCTGCCTGTTTCTGTAATTTTTTCTGTTTCTTGTTCCTTTTTATGGAATTATTTTAATCTCTATCTATTTTCTAGTTGCAATTGGACCAAATGTGAAGTAGTCACCAATGATAAAGGAATTACCAAAAGTACCCTGCTAGTTGTTTATTGTTTTAGTTTGCACATTTTGTGCTCTTTACGTAGGCGCGCCTTGACTAAAGCCAGGTGAGCGGACGCTAAACTTATCAGGCGCCATACGGCTTCACTTATGAATGTGTTCGTGCGTTGTGCTGTTGCTGTCTACTGTTGTAGTTACGGCTGACGTTGACGCTGTCTTATTGGATGTAGCTGCTGCCTCCAGCTGAAGGAAAAGACATCTATGAAACTTTGGCTGGAACATCTTGCAGATAAGTTCTTGATGTGAAGTACGCATGCTGATCACACCGACTTGTTAAGCATTGCCTAACCCCCTCGACAGTTACACTTGGTGGAGCTGTGATGTGGGTTGCAAGTATTGCATCTATGAGAATTGGAGCTTCTAGATGAAAGGTATGAAACCTCTAGATGAAGATTAGGGAGGCCTTGTCTGTTATATTATAACAGGTTTTTATTTTATTCCAGACATCTTTGTTTCACTGCTGTTCTGTTTTTTAACACCTACATCTTGTTTACTAATTTTAACTTTCTTACTTGCTGTTTCTATGCGCAGAGATTATTGAGTGAGAACATTCATTGTGCATAGATTGTACGTTTTTAACTCGAAACTGTCGTACTTCCCTTCTCTTTTGAATGCCTTTTTGTTGTTACGAGGGTGTAAACTGATCTGATGCAAAAGAAATCAAGACTCATGTGTCCACTCCTGAGGAGGGTACAACTATTATATTTATGGGAATTAACGCTCCTAAATGGAATATGTGAGGTCCCGAGCTAAAAGTTTTGTAGGCCTTCCTTTTGTTGAAATAGAATAGTTTTTGTTTTGTTACGGACCATCTTTTTCCTGCTCACTGCTGTCCCGATTTTCAGTGCCTACCTCTTTGTTCTTCAACTTTTATCTTGTTTCATGAAGTTCTTTCTCAACTTGTTGTTTCTATGAACCGTGCGCATAGATACCGTGTTTCCTTTAGACCATACTTGATGGTGCCTTCCTCTCTTTGGAACGCCTTTGTTACTGTTGGGACNTTCTTCCTTCCTCTCTTTGGATCTCATTTGTTGAGGATAGGGAGGCTTAAACTAACTAATAATCTAAAAATCTAATCTGTTACTGTTGGGTAGGCTTAAACTAATAATCTGATCTATACTCAAGTGTCCAGTGTTTGATCGTGGGGAACGAGCTGACCTGTCTGTTGTCTTCTCACGCAGGAATAAACTCTGAATATCGTCACTAAAAAAACTATTTTCCAATCCTAGGTACCATCAGTTTGAAACGTGTGTAGATGCGCCGCTACTGTGTTTTTTGCTCCGATTTCAAGCGCAAGTAATTTGACTTCAGTATTTTTGTGGTAACTGACATAGGTTACTGGTGGTTCCTGGAGCTGTGAAGGCCATTGCATATTCTATCAACTTTTCATTTTTTATTCATTTCGGGAGAGTTCACACTCCTCAGTAGCAACTTATTAACTACTGCGTTAATCAACTACTGCGTTAACCAACTACTGCGTTAACATGGCGATGCCATGGGAATTGGAATCGTTAGCAATCAAATTCAAGCTTGAAAAGTCTTACAATTTAACCTATTCTTTCACAGTGTGACCTAATCTTCAGCTCTGTGTTTACGAAAAATAATATGTTTACTTTCACCAAGGATTGTACTTGTTTTTGAGAATACTCCAATTTTTTTATCTGTGTATTTTTTTGTGACGCGTTCATGAGCCGGTAAAAATCAAATGTTTTGCGAACACGAGAGCGTCAATCCCATTTAGAATTTTCCTTTTATTTAATCACATTCAAATACTCTCCGTGTATTTGTCTCGTTCTCGCAATTCTGGGGAACTTTTATCTTGAACGTATCCTGATGTGACCATATACAAGTGTATTTAGGGCGAAAAGTTGTCATTAATAGGGATTTAGTGCCACAGCCTATATTAAAATTTGATCTCTTGATTTTCAGCTTCATATTAATTAATAACATCTCTGATATTAAATTCCTTGCGCTTTTTCAAAAGAGTTATCTACTTGATGTGTACATTAATGTTTTGTAGATTACGCTAGTCTGGAATGTTGCTGTGCAAATGTGAAGTGCGCTGCAGTAAAAGAAAATGAATGAGCAACGTGCGTGAACGCGTGCTACCTCGTCCAGTACTGCCAGCGTCGTCAGTCAAGCTCGTGCCGTCCGTTCCCACCGGCTAACGCCCGTTGCAGCGATGCAGTCGATGTTTACGCTGGAGTAAACGCAAATACAGTCATACCTTACCTCACAAAAAATCTGACTTATGAATACTCCAAGTTACGAAACGCCTTTACGTAAAATTTTCGTCTCTGAATACGGAAGAAAATTCAAGTTACGTAACGCGATATCTCAAGAATTCAAATCGTGCGCGCTCGGCTGCGCAGGCGCCCGAATCCCCCGTAACGAAAATGCACTTGTAGCATCCTTTATTTGGTTTTCAAATTGGCGCGATATATTTGCTCTCTCTAGGAGGAAGCTGCATTTTTTGATGCTTTTAGTGTGTTTCGACCCTCATTCGTCACAGAGTTCTAATACTCGCCCGCCCACAAACGCAACGCAATCGCTCTTACGGATCTTGGACATAGTTGCCCAACCCCAATGGTTGATGATTTGCGTGTCTTATTCACTTCAATGATTTAATGAGTTTTCTTTTGCTTTTAACTTTTATTTCATGCAAAATTTATATTCTTTTCTCATCTTTAGAGATTAAGGGGTAGTATTGGGGCCCTTGGAACGAATCAGGCTATTTGCATGGAAAATGCGACTCGCGAAAAAAACATGTTAGAAAACAACTTCTGAAATGAATTAATTTCGTAAGGTGAGATGTGGCTGTAATTACTGTCCATCTAAATTATAAAGCCATCGTGTCTGTGCGACCGCTTTTTTCTCTCTAATATTGCTTGTAGCCATTAACATGTTCATATTCAATGTTTTCATTCAACAACAAACGTTACTTGTGTTCTTCGAGGATTCAAAATAGTGGTATGTCAAGAGCTTGAAGGCTTACGTCATCCTGCGTAATGGGCTAGGAGTTTACTCGTATCTTGTCAGATTGTGATCATTAAGAGTGGACAAGCGACTGGTTACAATTATTTTTGTCCCAAGGTTAATTATTATCGCACGTTGCGATGGTTATGTATTGGATGTTATTTCAGCAATGAACTTTAGCCTACCTTTTTCATCCAATTATATCGAAGGTGTGCGCTGGGCCATTTTACCTCACTTCTACGTCTCAATATCGGAGGCCAATGCAGCAAGTTGTTTCTCCCCTCTGCCAGAAATGTACGTAGATCTGAATTAATTCATTTGGAGTTGCCAGCTCACCTGCATTATTTGCCTCTGAACGTAATGGATTCTCTCATCAACTTCCTCAAAGATATTTTTCATCGGGAATAATGTGTAAAATTATCCCTATCAGTCACACTGGTTCCTGAATTGCTTTCAGTCTTCGATGGAAATTTACACCAAACTTTATATTTGTTCCTAAAATTTTGTTGCCTTTGTGTGGCTGTAACCATCGTTCCTAAGTTGTGTCAGCATATTGTGTAGATAGCATGAAAGGCTTATAATTCAACTTGCAATCCTACATTCAAATTAATTCTTATCTTGTATAGACGCTTCTGGTTATTCTCGATAAGTTCACTTCGATCGATTGTGGTACGTAAGTCTAGGCAAAAATCTTTGTTGTGCGTGATCGAGTGGTGAATTTCTGCTGTTATTGGTGTCTCTTCATTTTCATTGGGATCAGGCTGTTTCCAAATGATCATCAACATTTCTGTGTAATTAAACGCCTATAGTTCATCCGCTATGCAAATTTGTAATTTTCAATAAGAAGTTCCTCACACTGCTTCGGAGAAAAAGGCAATATAGATAAAAGAATTTTAACTCGAATAATTATAAATCTGCAATGGGTTACGAAGAGCGAAGTTTTCTTAATTGATAATGAGCTCGTGCACAGTGTCACATGATTTTGCTTAGCATGAAGCTAACTGCCGCAGCGGACAGTGGTATTGCTTGATGTGTGTCAATATTCCAAGTAGACTCTGTAGTAGTCTCTAATTTCATGAATTCGTCTTTCACTCCATAAGCTTAAATTTATTTTGTAATATTAGTAAAACTAACAATGATACAATTTTACTTCTCCTAATGTTTGCACACCGATTTTCATGTCTCGCTGTTGCGTGACACAATTTGCCTAAAATGCCACAAATATCGATTTGGCCTATACAGTTGCCTTTTTCGTTCCACAATATATTTTTTTACAATAAAAATGAAAGAGCAAGATAAGCTACTTTAATCATTTAATTATCTAAGGTATATATTCGAATAAAACCTAATTTCAAACGTTTCGGCCACACGCCATCATCAGTGATAAGAATTCTGAAAAGTACAAAGTAAAATGTAAAAATAGACTATTTTACAATAACAAATCTAAAAACAAGCTATAAAATTATGTTAAATGCAATTATCTATTTACTATGGCTAAAGGAAATGAACTAAGTGTTGTTTAAACCCGGCTTAAGTTTAAAAATGTACAAGGACTCTAAAATTCGCATATCTGTATTAAACTGTGATTTTGTTAAGATTGAAAATTGATTGGCTACTCCGTGAGTTGCATAGATTCAAAAATACGTTTATTCCTCGATAGATTCTATGACAAAGGATCTGAAGTTGGCAACATCGACCCCGCCCATAGGACTGCATATGTATCTCTTCCTTACTTTGGTGCGCAGTCTGAGAAGTTGAAGAAAGAATTGGCTGGTGTGTTTTCGAAGTATTTTTCTGATGTGAATTTTAAAATTGTATTGGTGAACAACTTTAGAATATCGTCGTTTTTTAATTATAAAGATAAGCTTCCTGCCGGAATGCAAGCTACTCTTGTTTATAAGTTTAGTTGTGCACGTTGTGCATCAGAGTACATTGGATGTACATCTCGTACTCGAGTTTGCGAGCATTCTGGTAGGAGCTTTAGAACAGGGTCAATTTTATCAAAGCCCCCATTTTCCGCCGCTCGAGAGCACTCTGACGAGTGCGATAATGCAATTTCCATAAATCAATCTTCAATCTTAGCAAAATCACAGTTTAATACAGATATGCGCATTTTAGAGTCCTTGTACATTTTTAAAC
>JACJUY010005389.1:0-15797 GCA_014220935.1 Platorchestia sp. MABIK | reverse complement strand
GAAAAAATACGTATTATGAGAAAGTATCGGTAAAGTATCGGCCAGATTTTGCCGATACCGATACCGATACCAGTAAAATGACCGATACTTGCCGATACCGATACATCGGTACATCACTAGTCACAAGAAAGTCAACAAAATTATATCCGCACTGATGAGGACAAATCATAAACTGAACTTAATCGAAGCACACGATGAAGCAAGAATAACATTTTTAAGCATTCAGCTTCGTCTATTTAACCCCCCTAAAACTGCAATAGATGGCTGTGCACACGAGTATGGGGCTACAGTTTACAGCAGAATATGGCCGACATTTGCAGCTGACAGAACTTGCGTAAGTGTACGGGTGAGAAGTTGTGAGCGCACCTGTGAGGTCGGCAACTTTGGTGAAGGTGGGGTACTTCCACATGGTGAGCTGGTTCTCAGAGAAGCCGTGTCCGGTGATCAGCTCCTTGTACGAAGTGTTCCACACCATCGACGACACCTGCGTCGGCAGAAGCGAATCTTTTTATGTAGATCACAAGAAAAGAGTACAAGTCTTGATCTCTGGTTTTACACCATTTGAGTGCAAATACATTTTTAATAAAGAAGTGAGTTTCAAACATGAAATCAATGGTTTTTTCAGTCAAGAATTACACACGAGTTATTAATTTAAACAGGAGTAAGAAAATTTCAACCATTTCGATTTGAAAAATTAATTATTTTCCAGAAATGAAATTGATTTTTTTTTTAATTATTCGCACTAAACAACTCAGAGCATTTCTCACCCAAGAAAACGCAAGCCCAAACACAAACTAGTCACCATTTTTCATAACCCAAACCGATGCAGGTCCCGGTTTCCAACAATGTTTACATTGGTAGGTACCGGAAAAAGTTACATTGATATTATTTATAATGTTTAGTACAGCTATTATTCCTATTTCAGTTACTACAAAACATCCCAGCCAGCCACATCAAATGCTAACTCAACAGAGCTAAGAGAATAGACCACTCAAAATGAACTTTGGAAAACGCTGAATCTACGCACAAGGTACGCTTCCAAACAGTATGCTGAGCACATAAAAACGAAGGGAACAGAACATTAAGGCTAAGATGCTGTGAGCAATGAAAGAAGAAAGGTCCCGAGACGGGCACGAAAGAAAGGTCCTAAAGGCCTAACTATAGCTGAGATAATTTAATTGTATCAATCTATAGGCGCCATCCACGCCTTCACAGCATACGACAGATAGACCCAACTAACCTAAACCTATTGGGTTTAGAGATGCAGCAGGAAGCTATCAGTAAAATGATTTCATCCAGAGTAAAATAATACTTCTACACTTTGCTTAATGTGCGCAATGCGGCTAAATAAGAGTTAAATACACAACAGGCCACAATTTTACTCGACGAAAATCATGAAGAACTCTTACGATAAAAATACAAGTGATGCTGCAGAGAGTCGACATGAGATGA
Source organism: Platorchestia sp. MABIK (assembly GCA_014220935.1). NCBI lineage: Eukaryota > Metazoa > Arthropoda > Malacostraca > Amphipoda > Talitridae > Platorchestia > Platorchestia sp. MABIK. Next base: position 14,345 of record JACJUY010005389.1, on the reverse strand, counting down.
GATTCAAGCCATACACACATCTAGTTACAACTTATTTTCTACCATCATCATTTATTAGTTGTTCATTCTGCACTCAGCACGAACTAAATTACACTTCATTTTCACTTAGTTTGCAGCCATACCAACAAGCGCTTTTCTCTTTTCATCGCTACTGCATTCATCGCTTCACCAGAACACTTATTTCTCTTCTGGGCAGATCCAGCCTCTCATACGATTGACCTCCTCACAACACATTTCTCCTTATTGCCTACCCAGCCTTCATCTCACCTTAGCAGCACAAGCCACTCGAGACAAAGCCAGGTACTCTACACAGAGTCGACCAATGTGCCGGGCCTCACCTGAGAGCTGGTGAGCACTTCCTTGATGCAAGTGCCAGCATTGGCGTTCCAGATGCGGATGGTGCGGTCGGTTGTGCCGCCACCGGTCCCCAGTATGTTGCTTTGCCACGGACACCACGCCACTGCCTGCACGTAAACATTGAGGTAGTGCAAGCTATTTTCATCTCACTTACCAGTATCAGAACACACATCAATAACAATCCATAAATATTTTATTCAACTGTGTCTTATTTTCGTGAGGAAACTTGCTAAAAAGTTGTCTTTAGTTATTGCACGTAGAAATGAAGCCGTTCATTGAATAAGTTTATATCATTGGCATTCAACTTTGGTGCAAAGTTATTTCAGTACAAGACGAAATACTGTATTAAACAAAAATAAAACTATTAAACTTCACGTTCAGATGCTTAAAAATACTGCCTGACATTTCACATGAGAAGAGCAGATACTGTAAATACCAGTTTTTAAATCAAAAACACACCAGAACGAAAACTTTATAAGGTCATACTTAGAAAAAAGAACTCAACACAAAAAGACACTGCTTAAAAACAAAGTATCAACACGAACTTTTGATACTACCTATTCATATAGCAACAATTCCCACAGATGAATTATAACGTAATACAGTTGAACACCTTCTCACGGTTAAAATTTTTTTACTTTACTCGCTCAACATCTACGCAAACTGAACATTTTATTGGCAGACATAGCCTAATCGCGTGAGAAAAAGAAAAGCAAGCAGTTCCAAACGTCCATCTCCGCCATGTGCGCTTGACCAGCTATGGTTTGAAAGAAGAGATTCACAGAGCGTAGAGCTGTGACCCCAAGGTGGCCACAAGGTTTGAAACATTACGAGGTGGCCGTTTTCAAACCTTGACGGCGGCCTGGTGGCTGGAGAGGCGGTGGAGTGCGGTGGGGCTGCGGCCGTCCCAAATGTTGACGAAATTGTCGTTACCTCCTGATGCCAGCATCCGGCCGTCGCTGTTCCAGGACATCCCACACACCTCCTGCACAGACATGGCAGGTCACTCACACCATAACCACAGACAACGCACCATCAACTTCACGTTAACACCTTGAACTAGGAGCATGCATTAATGAAAATAATGTAGTACACACTCTCATTTTGCTACTGTCAAACAAATTTGACGAAGCAGCTCAGAATTACGAAGGATGTGACGTTAAGAGTAGCACTCACAATAATAAGAAACAAATGAATTCATTAACAGTGGAGTGGGAGATAGTTTGTGGGTGAACTTGCAGCACTTTGCATGCTCTATTAGGATGAGCTGACAGCTAATATTTTCTCACCATTACGTACCCAATATGTGTACCATAATTATCATCAAGATTCTTTTCTTAGCGGTCAAATTGAAGAAAATACTTCAAAAATGCAACACCTTTAATGGAAGGGCTCATATTTGCACTTATCAGAATAAATGGCACTCAATATCTAACACTTGGGTATCAAAAATCAACACAAAACTCAGAAAAAGTTCCTGCTTTTTCAAAAACAAATAAATAAAAAGTTAAAGTACATAACAGTGCCTCTAGCATAGCACAAGAGCGCATTTCATCCGTCAGATATATGTACGTTTCAATTAAAAAGAGGTCAACAATAGACCATAGAAATAGGAATATCTTCTTCATACACCGTTTGATAGCTTCACATCTCGTTGAGCAAACAAAATCATGGAAGATCTTACAGTCGCATCGAACACAAGAAATCTTGAAAACCAATATTGGTGGCATTCGAAAACGACTACAAAGCCAGCTTGAGTCTATGACCACTACCACAAACAGCAGAACTAAGACTGATTAAAACGGTGGCAGAAAAAGTCCAAAGAACAGGCAGGCAAGGAGAGAAGTTGAGGCCAGGATTTCCCACACAAAGCGCTGACCTGGTTGTGAGCGTTGATGACGACGGTGGCGTGCTGAGGCATGCGCACGTCATGGTGTATGATCTGGCCAGAGCGCGCCCCCGAGGTAAGCAGAGTGGAGCTCCAGGCCAGGGTGGCAACCCGCGCCTCGTGGCCCGTCATCGTGCGGATGAGCTTCTCCTGACTCACGTCCCACAGCTGGATGTCGCCTTCACTCAAGCCCACTCCTAGGACACTGCCTGCACACACAACACATGGAGAATTAACTAAAAATTTCAACAGGAATTGCTCTAGATTAGAGAGCAGCTTGTTTCATGTCATTCAGTGTCCATGGCAGAATGCTAGGTTAGTACTTCAGTACTTCTACATTCTAATTTTATGGTCTCATGGTTTTGCAATAATTGATATACGGCACAAAAATGAGCTCACAATTCCTTTGTACTTTGAGTTCAGTTTTTAAATGAATAATTTTCAATGGGCTTTCAGCTTCATTGATTATTCTTGCTACCAAAATTTTTGAGTAAAAGTTATGAGAGACTTGCAGGGTAATGGCGACTCAGGTCGTCATGGCATTTGTAATAGAATTTGGGAGATATTTTAAGAATATTTAGGTTCAGAGCTAACGAAATATTCCCTCTCAGGAGGGAACAACTATTGTTTTTATGGGAATTAGCTGACTCATGCTGACTAACACATTTGTAAAAAAGAAATGTAATTACTGCGCCAGGTCCGTCTTGCTCCCAGTACCTATTGGAATTTGAACTCCCATGATGAAAAGCTCTGCTGCAACTTTTAGAAAATCTATATTTGCAAAGAATTAATCTATATAATGGAAATTCAACACTGGCCTAACACAGAACACCAAAATAACAAAACAAAAGGTATACAATTTTTTCATGTACAAAAGCTATATCCTCTTGAAACAAAGATTACCTACCAAGATATTTTACTAACCCAAAAAACTAACGAGGGAACTCGAAATCTGACGAATATTAACTATTAATGACCCAAATAATAAAAAACCTATTCAACTTCTAATGAGGACAGTAATACTTGTGAAAGACATGAAACCCACTTCGCTCCATCAAGGAAGAAAAATTAAGTGAAGACAGAAAGCCAAAGAAGACAATGTTCCCTCATTAAGTTCGATATATTTTTTGTGGTTATTGGAGTTGATACGAACAATATCGTATTGAATTTTCATCATTTGATGTTACTGATATTCCTCGTTATACCGCATATAACATTGAGAGCTACATAATCTACCAACAGGCCCGGCTCCCACCGACCGTCAGAGATCCATGAGAGGCAGCAGATGTACTCCGGCGACTCGACTTGCGTGAGGGAAGAGATGTTGCCGTCACCGGCGTTCCAGACGTAAATGCTGTTGCCCAGTGCCACCACGACGTGGTTGTTGCGTGACCAGTCCACCAGGTGCAGGTCTGCTCATGCATTACGCACTGTGAGATATGTGCTATTTAAAACTAAATGAAAATTTGACGATTCAGGTCAAAGATTAAATAAGGTTAGTTTTAGCCTCCTTAACCGCTAAAAAAAAAAAAGCATATCAAAGAGAGGAAAGAGGAAGACACCATATAAAATGGAGATAAGGGAATGCGGAATCTTTGCAGAAGTTGAGAAAGAAGTTCATGAAACAAGATACATGTTGAAGAAGAAGGTAGTAGGTACTGAAAAATAAGACAGCAGTGAACCGAAAAAACGTGGTCTTTAACATAACAAAATAACATCATTTCAACAAAAAGAAGGCCTACCTAACTCTCAGCTCGGGCCCTTACACATTTTCCCCCTGGGAGCGCTAATTCCCATAGGGACAGGGACAATAGTTGTATCTCCCTGAGGGAGGAATTAGGTCAAATCGTTAAATGCACCACATTCTCTCTCAGCTACAGTTTCTAACATAATACACATCAGTTTAGAACTTTAGTTGAGGAAATCCTTAAAATAAAGTTTTATTGATCAATAGAAAAAGTAGCAATACTTTGAAATAGAGTCAAGTAACTAGAGGCACTAAAAATAGGTGCTAACATTTCCAAGCACTAAATATGGCTCAACGAGTTCTAAATTTGCAAAAAAAGAACAAAGGAAAAACCTCGCAAAAAATTAAGCAAGGAGCCGCTAACACAAATCTAAAGGCACCGAGAGAGCAGAACTCACAGTAATCATCAATGAGTTCAGGCGCATCGAGGACCCTCTCAGGCTCGTGCGGGATGTGGCGGGTGGTGCTGGCCTTCCTGGCAGACGCTTTCGTCGCGCTGCACACCACCTTGTGGCTCTTCACGGGGTCTGGAGGCAGGTTAAGATTATATGTTAGTTTAAGCCTCCCTAACCGCTACAAAAAAGAGCGTAACGAAGAGAGGAAGGCGCCATTTAGTTTGGAGATACGAGAATGGGGAATCTATGCAGAAGAGGCATAGAAACAGTAAGTTGAGAAAGAAGTTCATGAAGTAAGATAAAAGTTGAAGAAACTAGTAGGTACTAAAAATTACAACAGCAGTGAACCGAAAAAAGGTGGTCTTTAACACAACAAAGAAGATTTAACTTAACATAAGCAGGCCTAACTCTCAGCTCGGGCCCTCATACATTTTCTCTCTGGAAGTGCTAATTCCCATAGATACAACAGTTGAAACCCCCCTGAAGGGGGTCATCAATAGCGTCATCAAATTACACCTTAGCTGAAACAATTACAAGAAGAATCAGAGGTGCACTCACACATTAGTTAGTAGCTTCTTCTTAATTAGGGGCTGAAGACGTAACAACACATTAAGGGCCATTTCCAATGAAATATTTTAATTAGGTAAATGAACTGGGATATCTCGTCAGCCCTGAACTTAAACATTCTACAAAAAGATTTCCAAAACTTTATACAAGTAGTAACTAATGAGTCATTTAATAATTTTGACTATTTCACCTGATAAACTCGCCTACGGTCAAAAAAACGGAAGGTGAGGAAACAAGCACAATAGCAGCCCCATGATCGATGTGGATCAAGTTAAGTTCATGAAGATAACTTCCTTATGATCATTTAAGCATTTCTATACCTCATAATTATACTTTTATTGGTTTGCACTTGGAGATCTTCTTGGTACAACAACATAAAAGAAAATAATAATTACTTTGTTAGAACCAACATGTAAAGCTCGACCTGAGAACTACCTTCTTTCTTCTAAAACCAGACCAATCGCTCAATGAAGAATTCAGATGAGTTCATTGTCGAACATCAAACTAGAGAAACCAAAATTATGACAGAGCATTAAACAAGCGAGAGCATTTAAAATGGCATCTTTCAGAGTATGGCACACGCAAGACATACATGAAGTGTACACCTAAGCTTTAAATAAATAAATAAATAAATAAATGTGACAATTCAAATCACTCAGGAAATAAAAAGATGCATATTAAAATTAAAAAACTATTAAATGTCAACGTTGTGCCCATGAACACACATATGAGTAACACCAGTAAAAAATGCAGAAAACCAAAAATTCCAGAGTGTCGCATATACAAGGCGAATTGAGTAATACACCAGTCACGTAATCAAAGTGAAGCTTTGCCTCAGAGCTCGAGTGCTGCAGTGCTGTCCACACAGCTTTTGGAGACCTGGTCACCAGCAAGACATTAGAGTAGCTTAGCTCCAAGTGACCCGATGGATGACGAGAGAGAACCAGCACTCACTGCTGTTTTGAGGGGCTCGTGAGCTGAAGTGAACGATGCGATTGTCGATGGGCTGGCCGTCATTTAGATTTTCTGCCATGCGCTCCCGGTGCTCACGCTGACACAAACCAAAATGCACGAGCACACATAACAAATAAGTAAATAAAACCCAACCAATAAATGAAACAAATTAACATAAGAAATATAGTGAGAACACAAAATATAACAGTAACTGATAAACAGAAGAATATTACCAAACCAGCAACAGAGGAGAAAGCAAACAATTTGACCTCACTATTTGCAGACTGACGGCACACGCTCACTGAGTGCTACGGAAATTCATCTATCTTGCAAGCAACTACAAAACAAAGCATAAGCTCACACTTAAATTACAAAAAAGAATAACGGCACGCGCATCATTATTTTATGTTCAACACATGAAACGCAAATCTCAAAGTCTTACAGTTGTAGGTGATGAAGACGATAGGAAAAGGGAGACCAGATTAGATTATTGGTTAACTTAGACCTCCCTGGTCACAACAAGGGTGTTCCAAAGAAAAAAGGAGAAAGCTTTTATTATGCAATGGCGAGAATGGGGAATCCATGTACAAGGCACATGCTCACACCCAGCGCAAAGAAACAGTTAATTTGAAAGAAGTTCATGAAACAGGATTGAGTTGAAGAAAATAGTAATAGCTGCTGAAAACAAAAGTTAACAAAAAAAAAGGTTGTAATAAAAGGCACTTGTGTCACCACTTTTAATTTATGGTTTCTTTTTGATGTTAAGGTTAGATTAAACTAGGTTAGCCTAATTAAATGACTATTAATTCAAGTCTTGTTTCAGGCTAAAATGAATCTCTAAGATCTTCCAAGAACTGAAGAGGAAGGTTCTAGAGATTCAAGATAAATTGCATTAGAAATAAATATAAATCAACAAGGATATGTTCTTACATAAAAATCTGTTCATACTGTCCAGAACATCAATTCAATGTTCAGAAAACAATTACATTTTTCACCTTTTCCTCTACAAATACTTTTTCCCCTGAACAAGTGGCGACACATAACCTATAAGTGCCTAACAAAATGAAGACTTTATTTCAACAATAGCATAGCCTACCAGCTCATGACATCTTATCTTCCCCTCAGGAGCCACAATTCCCAAACACACAAGTTTTGCATGCCTCTGTACGTTGGGCATGCAAGAAACCAAGGCTCACAGCATTGCCATGGTTGGCTCGCATAACTGACTATGATCATGCTCCGTAAAATTTATAACGAGACGCCGTGTTTCATCAAATATCACGGTTCGAGATGGTATTGCAAAAAAATAATCAACACAAATGATATGAAGGCTAAGAACGCACTTACATTAGAATCACACAAGACTTCAAATAGAATAGGCAGTGATGTCTGAGAAGAAAATCTCCACAACGCTACACGAAAAAAGCACAAGGCAAGCACATGATCACACCTGCTGCTGGGTGAGCCCTACATCATCCTCATGCACGACACCCTCGTCCTTCCTCATCTGCTCCATCATGAGGTGCTGCGACCGCTCCAGCTCCAGCTCGGTGGGGCGCACCGGGATGAACCTGCACAACACAACTGCACTTCACCCACGGTAGAGGAAACAAGGTAAAGTCATTTCTATGGGGGAAAATACACCTCCTCTTGTTCGGCCAGCCAATAGAACAGTGTCACTTCAAATAAACTTATGACGTCACCATTGCACCATTTCGTTAAGCCAATAGCGGTGCCAGATTTGGGGCTAGCAGTGTTGCCATATGCAATATGATTAATGATTATTAGTTTTAGCCTCCCTTTACCACAACAGATTAGATTATAGGTTAGTTTAAGCCTCCCTTACCACTACAAAAATGGGTGTATCAAAGAGAGGAAGGAGGAAGGCCCCATTTAGTGTGGATATTAGGGAATGCGAAATCTGTGTAGAAGGGGCATAGGAACAGTAAGATAAGAAGGAAGGATCTGAAACAAGATATAAGTTGAAGAAGAAAGTCAAAGGTGCTGAAAAATAGGACAGCAGTGAACCGAAAAAAGACAAAAAACCGAAGTCCTAAACAAAACAATAAAATATATATATATTTCAACAAAAAGAAGGCCTACCTAACTCTCAGCTCGGGCCCTTACACATTTTCCCCCTGGGAGTGCTAATTACCATAGATACAATATTAGTATCCCCTGGAAGGGCTTTACCCCAACAAAGATGTTCAAAGAGAGGAGGGATGAAGGCACCATTTAGTATGGAGTAAAGGGAATGCAAAATCTATGCACAAGGTGAGTTCCTGCACAGGCTCCCACACGCATAGAAACAGTCAGTTAAGAAGAGAGTTCATGAAACAAGATAAAAGTTGAAAAATAGAGTAGTAGATGCTGGAAAACAGGACAGTAGTGAACCGAAAAAAGTTTGTCCTTAACAAAACAAACACATTTTATTTCAACAAAAAGAAAGCCTACCTAACTCTCAGCTCAGGACCTCAAATTTTCCCACTGGGAGTACTAATTTCCATAGATACAATAGTTGTATCCTCCTGAGGGGAGATGCAATATGAGCGCTACTATTAGTTCATTGCCATGACGTCAGCATTGCCACACAGTCAACAAAAAGATTAGTTTGACCCTACCTTGCTTCTTCTACCGTGGCTTCACCAAACTGAGGTGGGCGTGCATCAACACCCACAGAATCATATGAATGATTGAAAAACTTCATTGATTGGTCCACAAAATTGTACGCTACACAGGTTTCAAAGGTTCTCAAGCTGTAGCTCAGCAACTCGTCTAGAATACCAAGAAATGGACACAGAACCAGAGAGCTACCAGCACCTACCTGTCCCAGCTACCAGCACCCACCTGTCCCAGCTACCAGCACCCACCTGTCCCAGCTACCAGCACCCACCTGTCCCAGCTACCAGCACCCACCTGTCCCAGCTACCAGCACCCACCTGTCCCAGCTACCAGCACCCACCTGTCGCCAGCATACGAGCTGTCGAAGTGTCTGCTGGGAGTGGTGGGGGTGCTGCGAGTTGGAGTTTTCTGTCGCAGAGAAAGTTTGAGCGTCCGACTGGGACTCTTCCCGCGTTTCCCAGCTATGACTCCTGAAGTTTGTGGGACTTTAAATTAGAGGAACATTGTGATGTTCATACCCTAAAGGCAAAAAATTTACAAGGATGGCTTTTGACCATCAGGAAGCCTCATATCAAAATGGCAAATTCACTGAAAACAAAGAATTTTGGCAGGGAAATATTACTTCCTACGAGAAAAACTTATATTTTCGCCCTATAAACCTTGATACAAAACTCAAAGAGAAAATCATTTAGCATTTTTCAAAATCAGCAATTTTTACTTAACACGCACAGTATCCCAAACACAATGGAAATAAGTAGACTATGACAGACTTTACAAGAGAAGACAGACATAGTTAGACAAATGCATGCTCATAAATACAGTATAAAAACTTGTTCAAAACCAATGGCATAAACATTGGCAGTAGATATAAAACCACAAAAAAAAAAATTTCTTCTGCAATGAGTAAAACTCCAAACAAATTGTTACCAAGATAATTACCCTTAAAGTTCAGTAAGGTTTACCTTACCCTGCTGGAGCAGTCCTCAGAGGCATGGGTGACAATAACCCATTAGATTACATAAAAATTACGAAATCAAAAATAAAATGGTTATTCAACAAAGTTGGCAATGAGAATACAGGACTGGTATCCTCATAGCAATTCCCTGATACAATGAAATACTCAAGGATCATCAGTACAGTGACGGTGTTGATTATTTTTCCAACAAGATCCTTTTTTATCTCATTGTCAGAGCTATTTTACAATGTTCACTTATTACTGACAATCAGTAGAAACAAAATAGTAATAATTTGCGGATTGAAGATTTAAGAGTGTCCTTGAGACTAACAAAAATTACAGTTGATATTTCAGTGGTGTAGGTTGGGGTTTGGCCCTTTGATCTTGCCTGCCTGCCCTCTATTCTATTCGCCATGCTAAAGACTCCATTGACTGATGTCCCTAGAAAGGTGGGAAGGAGAGAATGCAACTTTTGACTGCTTCAACACTTGCAATAAAATTGCATACTATAGGAAGGGGGAGCATAGTCACAAAGTTACTTAACAGCGAGCTGCCACTGACAAACTTGGCCAAATATTGTGACCACTGACCTCACAGCCTATCCTGATGGAAACTGGTAAGTGGGTAAGATGCCTCAGCCTGGTCAAGCTGCATTCAGCCCAACGTAATGGCCACCAAGAACGAGCATTCACTCTCACCCAATTGGGGCACGTTAAACGGCTCTCTTGAACACTATTCAGTCACTCGTGGCTGCACATAATTTTGCCAGCAGTGTGCCACTAGCACATCAAAAACAATTAGCATTTACATTATGCCACATTCTATGAAAAGTTGTTTTTTTACTATGTCATATATCCACTGCTTATGTTTGTACCATCAGTTTTAGGCACTCAGCATAAATACACTCCAAGAACATAATGGCAATGATGCAACTACCATGCTAAACATTTATGCAACCAGTTTTATTATACCACTCCTGCCAATGCGTGTCTAAACAGTAATGTGCAGCATTGAGGGGTGGCCCCACATACCCAAACATGAACCTGACTTGCAAATAGCTCATTGGAGTACATTAGACTAAAATCTACAAATGCATTATCATAACTCCAGCGAATTTGGGCAATTTTCTTTGCTTAAATTTTATTAATGTTAACTCTACTTGAGAATTACTAATCATTTACCTTCGTAACTTCAGGAGCAAGAGCAACTAAAAATTTGAGACAAATTTCAAATTCACATTGATTTAGAGCCATCAAGTTTGACTTAAGATTTCAAGAGAATGATTAAGGTGCATTTTACCTCGGCCTGGACTCTTTGCAGAGCCTGCTGAAGTGGACCCCAAAGAGGCATCCAAGAGGAAGGAAGCGGATGAGGGAGTTTTGTTGTGAGGTGTGATGCTCAGACCAGCAGATCTGTTGCACAGACCTGGGCAACAAGCCAGCTCACAATAGCAACAGACACAACAGTTACAATTGACACGAGCTCTTTAACTATCTTCAGATGAGCAGCACTTGCCATTCTATGGTCATGTCTTAAACTATACTACGAAGAGCATCTCAAACGCATTACATGCTGTATTTTTTTTAAAAACCTCCCTAGAGTTGAGTTTTTCTCATTTAATCAGATTACCTTTCTCTGCAATGAAAAATTATTCACTCCAGATAAGACTTTCATACTTATCTTGAGCCAAATAATCAAATATATAATGGTTAATGAAATATCTAGAGTCTCCTATTCAACTTTTATGCCTTGATATTTCAATTTGAACAGTGTATACTAAAAAGATGGAGAAATATATTTCAGATTGCTATACTAATTAATTTATGGCTCCCTTGTCATGACATGGGCAATCTTAAGAGAGGAAAAAGAAGGGACAATTCAGCATTGAGAGTAGAAACTGGGAAATTGTTGTACTAAGTTTATTTCCACACAGAAACAGCAAGTTGGGAAATAAGGGGAAAAAAAGACAAAGAAGAGATAGGAAAAAAGGCATGAAAACTGAAAGCAGCAAAATGTGCACTAAAGAAAGATAAAAGTACCAATAGCCTATCTGAAGATAAGGTAACCCAACAGTCTCCCTCTGGGTGAGCCACTCCCCTAGCTTAGAAGAGACAAACCTAAGTAACCTAAGCCTATTGTCTATCTTATGCCTCCCGAGGGGATATATTTAACATGTTAAATTGAAGTTTAATATTCAACTCAAGTTACAGTTAATTTTAGAGATCAATTTTGAAAATAAATAAATAATGACTATTTAATAGATGGCACCTTCATTTAGTTTTCATTAAGCATTTATCAAAATTGAGTGACTGCTACTCGGTTAGCAGCATTATGAAAATCCCCTCAGTGACCACCGGTGGGTCACGTTGCACTTAAAGTGTTGAGATGCATAGAAAATTAGAGCAGCATGAAATATAGTAAAAAATTTACAATATCATTTCCAAAGGGAACAAAAAGAACTTTTCAGAAGAAATAAATTGGTAAAAAGAGTTCTGCACAAATGCAAATATCAGATTCTGTGAGAAAGAAAAATTAAGTGTAAATGCATCCCCAGTTTAAAATGCTCCTCATAGTTTTAGTAAGTGACCACACTGCAACTGTGAAATGACTACACAAATGGATGTTCAACCAAATTGCCCTAATATAGCAAGTTTACTTATTGACAAACAACTACAAAGCTGTTCAATCTGAACTCTTTAAATAATAAAGATGGGGCAAAATGACTTGGAAGAGTATAAGCCAAAACCAAAGAGCATCAAACAGTTTCTTATTTGCAAGTGAAATTAGATGAAAACTCTGTTCAATAAAGCCAAAATTTACAACAGTTATACAAGCAAATGAAGCACCACTAGCCCAATATTAAAGGAAACCCAGTATTTAAAACCTTCCTTCTATAAATATACAACAAACTTGCAACAAACAAACCTCTGGACTTTAAGATAGAAGCAGAAGCATGCTAATGCTTCTGGCAATGCAACAAATGCAAGATCTTTAGTCACAGGAAAGTATTACAGAACTTGCATCCAGAGTCAAAATAATCAGTTGACAGTAAATTTGACATTTACTATTCTTGAATCTAAATGATCTTTGTAATGAATTTTGAGAATTTCTAAATGCCAATCAGGGTAGGTAGGCCTTTAAATGAGTTCACACATTATCAAATCTACAATTTTGCTCTCTTTATCACTGAACTTTGCATGAAGTGAACATTTCATTTTGCAAAGTGGATACATACAAACCCTGCACATGCACTCAAGTGAGGCTTCCATGATATTAAAGTATACTTTACTAATATTTTACCTAATACCCTCTGTTTATTCTTCTAAGTGACTTACAGCCGTAATGAATGCATGTACAGACCAACTATGCACCATAAAATCTATAACAAATACACACTGCTCACACAATCAAAATCAAAGCTCACACAGCCTTCCCTTAGCATAGATGCTCTATTGAAGACACAATCACCTAGCAACATATCTGCTTGTCTTATATATAACAAATGCTTAGATATGCTTATCATAGAAAGGCAACCATTTCTGAGCATAAGCATTTTGTGTATATACTAACAAAACACAAGTAAATAATATACAATTTTGAAGGGAAAATATTTTTGGTGACTCAACATGAAAAAATCTAAGTAGGCTTTTCATGTTCACTGACGTTAATTAAAGCAAACGGACATCCTTCATGGCTCTGGACTAACTGTTGAAAACTTCTTTGTGATTTTTTATTTTAAATCTAAATGCTCTTTTTTACAAACCTTTTCAATGTCAAGAAGTTTACAATCACACCCAAATACTTTAAAAAACTTCTTCAAGTTGTGTAGAACATTTGGGTGTGATGAATGTGACTATAGACAATAAAACAAAAACCCCATCTTAAATAACTAAACATCCTTACTGTTTTCACTGCTGGAAGGAAGCCTGGTGATGCCCTGATCCTGAGCTTTGCGCTGCCACCGAGGCACTGGGCCCAGCACGCCATCACCACTGTCGAGTTTCAGAACTGAGCGCAGTTGGCTACCAAGAGTCAAGTGTGACATTGTGTTCTTGACAAAAATGCTGGAAAAATCTTAAAATAAAAAGGATTAGCAATGAGTTCTTTATCAAATATATATTATAAGTTATAATACCATAGATTTAAATCCAATTTTAGTTAGAATATGATTGAAATAATGGTTTAAATCTAGAGAAAAAAAACAAACAGATGGTGGTTGCACAAATATACTTTTTTCACTAAGGAAAAAAATTAAATACAAAGTTCCATCTACTGCATAATGCATATATAATGTACAGTCATACAGAAAATCACTATCAACTAAGTGAACACTAATTAAAGTAATTAAAGAATGGCAATTGACATAGCATTGTGACATCAGAATATCATCAGAAATTAATGTAAAAGTGTTCTATAGAATGTACAAATCATAATATGCATCCCTCACAAGCCATGGATGACTATAATACATTACGCTATTGCAAGATCAGCATACTTGAAACTAAAAAAAGCAGAACATATCTACTTCTGCTTTTCTACTTTGGGAAAAATATCTATCTACTTCGGGATAAACAGCAACGGAACAGAAATTAAAAATATATCATAAAAAATCTGTAAGCTAATTATATACATTAAAGTATCATAACATGTTAGAGCATCTTTTTCAGTAAACAATACAAGTGTTTCTCAATTTTTACAGCCAACTGTACCTATTGCTTGCTTACACCTGCAACATATCTCTTGTTTGCACCATCTTAGGGTGCCTGCACAGTAAAAGATTTGAAGCGAGCAAGCTAGCGAGCTTGAATTGATTAACATGGATTCCTATGGGAGTCCACACACTGCAAGCAAGCAAGCGAG